>CM069906.1:87387338-87637710 GCA_036172215.1 Camellia granthamiana
CACACACACACTTAATTAACACCTTCTTAGTATACACATTAAAGAAAATAAAAATTCTTAATACACATTTCTTTATTCTAATAATATTCTCATCTTCAATTTCAAAACTCTAATTTTTTTTTCCCCATCCACTCACCCATTCTTCGCCACAATTGCTGCCATTCTCAGCCTTTCATTGCCACCACCACTGCCACTCTCAGCTCATCTCATTCCGTCCTAGACCTCCATAACATAATTGATCTCAAAAGTGGATGGTTTGTGACGCCCCAAAAATCGGGAATATCAAATAATATATTACCAAGTAATTACAGGGTTTATCTACGGTTACAAGAGTAAGAAACATCACTAATGAGTCATTTAGCTAATAAACAAGCAAGATCCCAAGAAAGTCGGAGGAGTCAATATAGCATCCCTTGTAAATCCAACCACTTTAGATAGCAAAGCTACATTTTTGATAGATCTTGACATGGTATTAACACAAGGCCTACATGAGTTAATGGGGTATAAGGATAAGTTACAAATGATATATATAATAATTACAAATCATGTTTTAAATACAACAAGCGATTAATCACGTACAATCCCAAAACGTGTTTACAAAACTAATTCCTAACTCCCATAGGGTAGCCATACGTTTTCAAATACTTCAACTTTGCCTTTGACCGGTCTAATAGTCCTCAATACATGGCATGAAACACCATGAGTTTTGAATGCCCAGTAAATCTACACACACCCCGTCCCTTTTTCCCAATCCAATACACCATCACAATTATAACAAGCAAGTAATGAAGCATAATAATTATTCAATAATAAAGGATTGCGAGGTTAGATGTTAGTAATCTAGAAATCCCACAAAGAGATTTCATCCTCCCAATCGCAAAAATTAGACACCATATTATTCGGAACTCCCCCTTTTGCTGCTTTGCAAACCTTACCACAGATGCCTGCAATAATTACATACAGCGCAGCGCCATCGATGGACCTCAAAAGGGACGACGGAAAGAAAAAAGGTTTTATCACCCTGAATCCAACCTTATCCTTCAAAAAAAGTTTTATTCTCTTGAATGTCCCATCTGGACCCAACCTTATCTCACTAAATCAAATCATCGCAAGAGTCCAAATACATCAGTTCTATTCTAGGGTTTACATGATAACATCTTGTGCAAGACTTAACCTTTAATTAGGAAGCACATCCCATCAATCCATAGATAACACATTATCATCTCTTCATTATTCAAGTGATCGAAAACCCAATACTACCCCAATTAAGGTTTCCGTTGAGTTAAATGTCTTAAATTAAAGTTAGAACAACGTAATAAGATAGTAATATCCACATAAGCATGAGCATCATCAAACGAAAAAGATAAGGAACATAACCATAACACATGCAATATCATACCAAGATATGATCATATACTAATAAGCATATTCATGAAGACAAGAGCATAAAACACCAATTCAAAACTAAATTTTTAGATTCAGTACCGTTTAAAGATTAAAATCAAAAGAACCATTTCAAAATTCTCTTGTAATAACTTGACCCTCTTATATGCTTAACATCTTTAGTTGTATAGGTAATTAAATGTTTAATGTGAAATTTCATGTGCAGTTGTGCCTACATACACGAATTATTTAATTATGACATTCTATCTGTTGGTTCTTGGAGAAAATCTGTTAAAATTAAGACGTTTGAACTTGATATTGAAAGAGTTAGAGGCGCGATAACCCGAAATTGACTTTATAATTGTGATTAGCATGATTTTTGGGTCATAATATAATTTTTTGTAAAAATTTGATTCGTAATGAATTAAATTGATTAATTTGGGTTTAAGTCTTAAATAGTCTATTAGACTCATGACTTAATTACTTTTTAACGAAAGAAAATATCTCCTGGAAAGAAGAAAGGAGAAGAGAAGAGAGAAGAGAAAGTCAATTAAGAGCTTGTAGAACTTGAGAGCATTCAAGATTGGAATTCAAGGTGAGTGTAAATCAATTTAAATCCTCCAAATTTCCCTTTGATTGATGTATATCAAGTACTAAATTGAGGTTTTATGATCACCCAAGTTAGGGTTTTGACCTAAAGAACTTGTTTGATATAAAATTCATGAAAATTGTCAAATTTCATTGCATTTATTTAAATTATGAGTTAAATCTTGTACTTTGGGTTTACTTTGAGTTAACTTGAGGGAATAGTTTCAAGATTTGCATGTTTTGGTCTCTATATATATATTGTATCCCTTTTGGGTTCATCACACATCATGGTAAGGTGAAAAGATGCAAAGAATATGATCCTAAAGTTTCATAAATGGCCTTTAAATAAGTTATGATGTATTTAGGTTCAAGAATCACGTTTACTACATCCCTATGTTGTGTTGATGAAAGGAATTTTGCTTGTATTTGAGCCTTAAAATGCTTTTGAAAGTTGGATTTTGGTGAATTTTGAATTGCCCAGAAATAGAACCAGAACTGCACGTGCGGGGGCCCAGGGCCGCACATGCGGAAAATAGGGGAGAAGAACTGAACTACACTGCAATAAAAGCACGTGCGGCCCGCACGTGCAGCGCACCGCCGCACATGCAGTGCGGACTTTTGCACGTGCGGCTTAAGCTGGAAAATTATGTGCTTTTCTTTCGCTCTTTTTGACCCTCTGAATGTGTTAATATGTCCATTCGATGTTCCTATAATGCATTTAATTACATGGAACTTAGCGAATCGAATATTTGAGAAATAAGAGGAAACTAAGGAAATGTGATATACTTACGAATCGTGTGCTATGTGTAGGGCACATACAGGAGGAGACCATCGTTCATCCGCATCACTATGAGTGTTAGTAATATAATGACATATTTCTTGCGTTCATATATGTTGTGCAATATTTAATACACTCTTTTAGTAAATAACTTATGTTATACGAGTTATGTTTGATGAAGCAATTGGGATGATTGAATATTAGTACATGAGATATGGACCCGAGGTCGTTCTATTGTACTATAATAATGGCCTAAGGCCGTTTTGTATTTCATTGGGCCCGAGGTCGTTTTGCTATAATAATGGGCCTAAGGCCATTTTGTATTTCATTGGGCCCGAGGTTGTTTTGCTATAATGATGGGCCTAAGGCCGTTCTGTCTTATGTGGGCCCGAGGCCGTTCAGAATAAGAGAATAAGAATAAGACCAACTTGTGATTTACGAATATGCATTGCTAAATTATGCTCGTACTCTTATTCTGTTTGTATTGTTATCATTCACTGAGCCTTGCTCACTCTATTTCTATGGATGTTTTGTAGGTAATCAGCCAGCGAGACAACCTTAGATTAGCCCAGGAGCCTTTGGCTGGACCTGTTTTGCTGAGTCACACGAAGTGACTGTTTTGTTTTATTTTTGGGAAATCCGTATGTTGGCATGTTTTGTTGGAATTTGGAAGAATAGACATGTATAAATATATTGTCAATGCCTAACATTTGGGTTGTTACCCTTTTCCACATTTAGTAAATATGAATGGTGTATGGAATGTTATGTACTTGTGTATGGTAATGCATTAAGATCCTGGCATGTAGTCACAGCTCAATGGATATTGTATCATATTATTTTGCTTCCGTTCAGGCCCCAATATTGAGTAAAATTTAAGATAACAAAATTGAGGCCTTAGGTCAAGCCGATCATGTCCAAACTTTTAGGGTCAGGTTTGGGTCGTGACAATTGGTATCAGAGCACAAGTTGCTACCTCACACATGAGTTCATTGAGCTTTAAGGGGTCTAGAAAAGACTTAAGTTATATGCATGTGACTTTTGTGCATACAAAATGATATGTAGCAGTTAGATTGTACATGCAATAATCACTGATATATATATTGGTAATGACCATAATCCATGCCTACTTGTGCATTTTTGTGTGTATTATAACTAACCATTATTGTGAGACCAAGAAATATCCTCTCACATGGATTGTAGAGATCCAACGAAGAGATGAGCTTTGTCCTGGTAGACCTGCAAAGATGAGCATGATCGGCGCCACCCAACCGGGGTTGCCGACCGGAGACACTCCGATGGTGAAGTCAGTCACTTGATAAATAGAATGAAGGTCTAGAAAATGTAGAGTGTTTGGTGTGTAGTGTAGAGAGAGATGACTTACCCTTCTTCTGGGATGCCCCTCTCCTTTATATAGATGGGGGGTGTGATATTTGTTTGGGCTGGACCCATTGTAGGCCTTGTTTGGGTTAACCCCAATAAGTTGATATATATTTATTTTCTGGCTCCCTGTAGACACCCCATTTTTGACCGTCCTCAAGACTTGGACGTCACCGTTGGAACACTCGGTGATCATCATTGTTTGTGTTCGTTTGTAGTTCCCGGATGTCTCGGCTACGCGCCTTGCCTCAGGATCTCCAAACTTGACCGTTTTGTGTCTGGTTTTGCACCAAACACCTGTGTTTTGCCTTGGAGGGGCAGGGAATGCCTTGTGAGGCATCCCCATACACCACCGGCAGTGGCTAGAGGCCACCGGCTGTTGTTTGTGTCCACCGGCAATGTATATTGCCGGTCGGCACTCTTTGTTGCCGGTCGGCAGTCAATTTTGTCAAAATGACATTTTTGGCCGGCCGACTACTGTTCAGCTGCTTTTGGAGATATTTTGAAACAGCTGGATGGCATTTGCTTCCCCTCCATACACGTGTATGGAGGGATGCCCCTCTTGTTTGCTTACTTGCTAAGCATTACAAGATTGCCTCCTCTATAAGAGGAGGCCTTCTCTCCCTTGTTCTAGGGTTAGGAAAATTGAAGAGGAGAGTTAGAGGAGCTCTGGTTTTAGCTTTAGGACATATATCTATCCTATATCTATACCTTCCCCTCTTTTTACTCTTGTGTGTGTTTTAGTCCATACTATTGCACACAAGCACCTAGTGCTCCACCTTCCTTTGGCTACTGAGGTTCTAAGGGCTTGTTCTTGCTATTTTTGACTGGATTGAAGCTTAAGGAGGCAACAAGACCACCATTGTTGAAGAAAGGCTTCAAGGGTAAGAAACTTCCCTTTTATTCCCCATTTTTGCATCCTATTTCTATCTATCTTAGAGCTGTTTTTGTGTTTGGTGTATAACATAAAAAAGTTCTATTTTTAGGCCCTCTTGATAGTTCATTAAGAGTGTTTTGTGCTTTGGGGAAGTTTGACCCCTCTTAGGCCTTGAAAGGCCTCATTTTGTGCTATTTTGTGCAAGTTTCAAGACTTTGGTATTTGGGCCTCTTCACCACTGAAATCTTGAGGGATTTCAGTGGTGGAGATGGTGCGTTGAAGTCTCTAAAAGGGGAGGGCCACCCCCTCTCCTTGTTGTCCTTGAAAGGGACCATTTTTGGCCTCTTGAGGGAGCCTATGTTAGAGTGTGTGTTGATCATGTCTAGGCTGCATTTCATGCTTATTATGCCTTAATATAATCATGTTGTGTGTTGGTTTTGGTACACCATGCATGCTTAGCATACCTACCATGTAATACCTTGTAATTGCCTTAATATGCCTTAGGTTGTTAACCTTTGTTCGAGCATGTTTTAGGCTTAGCCTTGTGAATGTTTTGTGCTTATTTTGCCATGCTTTAGGTCTGTCCATAGTTGTTTGGATCGATTTTGGCATGCTTAGTATAACTCCTTTGCATTTGTGGCTTGTCGGGCTTGTATGCCTCAAGTATGTGAATGTGTAGCATGTGTTGCTTGCATCATTTTGGTGGTTTGGAACCACCTAACATGTTATTTCAGTCCCTTTGACATGCTCATATGCTTGCCTTGCATGCCTCTTTAACGCCTTATGAGCATGTGTTGTATGCCCTATGTTTTGACCATTGTGCATGCCTTCGGATTCAAACCATTTAGATGCCATCTAGTTGGACTTTTGGGCTTAGATTTATGTGTTAAAACTCTGATTTTGGTCGCCTAAGTCTTGCCATGTGTGATTGTACTAAGTGTAGTCCATTACCTCTTTGGCGAGCCTTGAATGCTTGGGGCCATTGTTGCACGTTTAGCTCGCTTTGTTGCTTGGTTTGGCACCATGTTTTACATGATTTCAGAGCTTGTGTTGCATGCTAATTGTCTATTGTTTGGTCTCTTTAAGTGTGCTTAAGAGTTGCCTTGTTTATGCTTAAGGTGTTGGACCATGATTGCATGCATGTGTGTGTGCATTTTGGCCTTCATTTCCTTGGTTTTGGCCACTGATTTTAGGCCTAATTAGAGTTACCTAGATCATGTTTAAGACCATCATTTGCTTGGTTGCATGCTTGCCTCATGTTTGCTAGTATGCTCGCACAAGTGCCTTGTCATGCCATGTTGCATCCTTAGCTTGCATGCCTAGGTTGCATTGCATCTTGCATGCATGCCTTGTTCCTTGATTTGGTGATAGGAATTGGGCCTTGTTTTGTTTGATTGGTTTGCATTTCATTTGACATGAAAGTGCACACTTGATTCTTTAGGCCATCATGCATGGAAATGCGTGATTGATGGCCCGAGAATCGAGACACATCCTCCCTTGAGTCGCAAACATGATAGGGGGCATGATTGGTGCATACATGGTTTGAATTGTGTTGCCATGCAAGTTTTGCCCTCTGCTGCTGTGAGTTGCAGGTTCTGCAGGTATTTTCTGCCGACCGGCAACATTTTCTGCCGGCCGGCAGTAAATCAACAGCCGATGGATGAATTTTGGGCCGGTGACCACAATTCACTACCGGTTGTGATTCTATTCAGTCGGTGGTATTCTCTAGTGTCCAGAAAGGCATCCTTGAGACTTTGGCAGTCTTCAGAGGAGCAAAGCAGGGAAAACAGAGGCAAACTATGCATGGCAATGCAATTCCGAGCGGGATCCAAGCGCGCATGCATTGAGCCCTCTTCCCGAGGCGATTTACTGCTTTCTCCTAGTTTAGTTAGTTCGTTAACTGATTAGGCAATTTGTAATATTTAATTAGCTCGCGTAGTTAATTAATTTGTATTATTTATTCGGCCCCTCCGAGCGAGGGCAAATCTGTAATAAGTGTGGGTGAGTGGTGTGCATGTCTTCCAACCTCCACTTCTTTCTCCCTTTTATTTACCTGCTTATGATGGTAGATTAGGGCACATTTATTTTAGCATACCTTATGCAATGCATGCGTGCATCCATGCATTTGTCTTACATGCACCGGGCTTGGTACATCATACAAACCGCATTGTATCTTCAAATTTAACTTGAATACGTGCACCGAACGATTGCATTTCACATGCCATTTTAGGGTTAGCCGAGCCTATCCTAATCACATTCTGTATGCGATGCATTAGCCACTTAACATGAACTAGGACATGCATGTTTGCTAACTAGTTTCTTATTTTGGCACGGAGTACAATGTGAGTATTTATGCTTTAGCATCTCGCATGCGTGTGAATGTTAACATGACAGCATGATTACCATGTGGCTAAATGTTTATATGAGATAAACTGTTTGAATGCCTGTGGGTGAAGGTTGGATTGCTTGAGTTGGAAAAACTCGTTGAAATCCGTGTTTTTAGCCTACTTGCGAGTAGCAAATTCCAAAGCCTTTTCAAAACGAACGGATATGCAATGCTTATTTCCAAATTAGGCAATCTAGTCTATACTTGTTTGCCGTGCGCACAACATAGTAATTCTAGGCTAATAACCGGAATAAGAACACGTAATGTTTTCAAAACTGGATATCACGGTTAGTAGAGGCCGGTCTTCGGACGGGGCGAAAGGGGGTGCTCATAGCTGACCTTCCCCGATCGTACCCAAGCTCCCGAGCCAAGACAACTTTGGTAATGACGGACACGTGGCCTTCGGCACCGAGTCAGGGTTTCCTAAATTTCCCATTTTAAAAATATTTAGGTGGCGACTCTGTATCTGGCAAAGCAATCCATGTCTGGCACTTCTTTTTAAAAAAATCTGTTTTCTCAAACGATTTGCCAGAGTTGGACTCTTTGGTTCAGATTAAGAACCGCGACAAACAAAAAAGGGGAGTCTGAACTGTAGCATCGAGGCCCCTCGCGGGCGCTGTTACACTCCCACAATTGCCCCAAAAACTTTCATTGTCTGCGGTAGAAGGAATGAGAGTTTTTCTTGCCGAGTTACGCTGTTCAAATAGCTGTTAGGTTTTTGATAAAGAACACTCTAGATAAATGAATAAAATGTATGAATAAATGACTGCGTGTATACTTGAATGTACGTATGTCTTGAATGTATGTATAAATATACATGTGTCTATCATAGGATGAACTTATATCACATGAGTTCCAAACAAATCATAATGATGGGCCACAGTATTGTTTCCCCCGGGCAAAGGCTGTAGGCCATGGTATTATTACCCCCGGGCGAGGGTGTAGGCCGCGGTATTATTACCCCTAGGCGAGGGTGTAGGCCTGAGGTATTATTACCCCCGGGCGAGGGTGTAGGCCTGCGGTATTATTACCCCCGGGCAAAGGTGTAGGCTTACGGTATTATTACTCCCGGGCATGGGTGCAGGCTTACGGTATTATTACTCCCGGGCATGGGTGTAGGCCTGCGGTATTATTACCCTCGGGCGAGAATGTAGGCCATGGTATTATTACCCCCAGGCGAGGGTGTAGGCCTACAGTATTATTACCCCCGGGCTAGGGTGTAGGCCTGCGGTATTATTACCCCTGGGCAAGGGTGTAAGCCTGCGGTATTATTACCCCCAGGCGAGGGTGTAGGCCTGCGGTATTATTACCCCCAGGCATGGGTATAGGCCTTTGCTGATGGCGCTTTATGCCGAGTGCGAAGATTACGCTGTACTTAGAGACTTATGCTAATTTTAAGTGGCGATCAAGTGTAATATTGCAAGGATTTTGAATAATGCATCCTGTGTAAGTGATGGCCTGTACTGAATGAGGTAGACGTGTTAATCACAAAGAATATTGCTCCGCTTGTAAGGAATTGCCAAGTAGATATTAGGCCAACTATTTAATTGCCAAGTTGCTCGGTTTACGTTTTGCTCGGTTTGCGTTTAGTCCAAGGTAGACTTGCCCCATTGCTTTCGAATGATAGGTGTTAGTCGGAAGGAATGCAGATTGGACTTACCCCATTGCCCTATGTTGTAGGGAAGATTCAGCTTTGGTAAAATGACGGCGTGCAAAAATATGCGAACTGCCGACTACCAAATGCGAATTACTGACTGCCAAGTGCTAACAGCCAACTGCCAAGTGTGTAATGTATTGCCCTAAAACTGACGCTTACTTGGAGCAGTGTGAAAAGGCGTGGGAGTATGTAACTCAAGTAAAAGTTGTAATGTTTGGACCAAGTTAGCCGAGTATGCATGCATATCTGAGGTGTCGAGATGATGATCGGCTGATGTGCCCCAATTGGAAAGCGGAGAATTGAATACTTGTGGCCAATGTTGCTGCATAAAGTTGACCATGCATAGAGTTGACAAAGAATGTTGTTTAGCCGAACAAAGTTGAAGCACGGCTGAATAATGTTCATGCATAATGTTGAATTAATAATGGTGTCAAATAATCTTGCCGAGTAAAGTTGATACACTGCCGAGTAACTAGTGTCAAAATAGCGGTGTCAGTTTCATATATAATGTGATTTTGCCGCGAAGTTGGTCAGCAACACTTGGGTCAGTGATCTTTTGGTCGACGATTTTTCTTAGCTTCGCGGTGTATCGGCGTCCCTTCGAAGTTGGATTTGCTAAACTTGGATGGCAATGGCGGCCGATTTACTGAACTTGAGTTTCTTGTCCAACGTATACTTGCCCCATTACTTTTGAATAAGATTTGTTATTCGGAAGGAATAAAATTGACTTGGGCCAAAATTGCCGAGTAGGCCGATAAAAAAGTGAAACGGAATCCGTGCCCTTGTTCGTTGCTGTGGCGATATCAGAATGAAGCTGAGACAAAGTAGGGTGCGTGGTGATATGAGAAGTGAGCCATTGCACTCAATTTTTGAATAAAATCTGAATTTTTTTTATTTGAGCTGAATTTGCAAATTATGACCAGACGGATGGACCCAGAATGCATCAAATAGCTGGAAAAGACTAGTAGATCGCTGAAATCGGACTCCTAATGGTGTAGTTTTATCCAAAATGGATATGAGGGTTCATATCAACAAGGTGTAAGACAACTGCGAAGCACAGGATTATTTCTTGATTGCTTGCTCGGTCGTCTTCTCCAGCGAAAGAATTCATTTTCTAGGCAAACTTTGATCGGCCCGTATGACTTCGTTTTAGCACCGATTTTGATGCGATTTGTTGCGTTGGATTCAGCTCGATGAGTACTTCACATTGGGATGATCAAAACTTAATTTCGACAACTTTGAAAATTTTAATGTTTTGAAAATTTGGTCCGTTTTGCAAAGACTAGGGAACTTCAGTTACCTCTTTGCTCCTTGGATTGGTGGGTTTAGACTCCTTGAATTGACACGAATCCACTGGTATATTCAGATATTGATTTCGGCGAGCCGAGATACTAGTTCTATGCCGAGATAGTATCGACGGGCAATATTGTTGTACTTTTGAGAAATCATGAGATTTTTACCGAAGAGGAAGATAAATTAACAATTGTAGTTGTTGTTCCGAGAATGTCCAATGCTGTGTTGATGTATGTGTGGCCAAGTAGTATTGCCGAGTAAGCAATGTTAGCCGAATAAGTTGCCGAAGCCAAGATAATATGCAGTTAATATGTAGTTGATAATAGGCCGAATGATATGTTGAATTGCAGAGTTAATAAGCAATACGGTATGATGTTTTGCCAAATATTGTATAATTCAGAGTTGATAAGCAATACCGAAGTCGAATAATGTTTCCGAAGCCAAGGTAATCTATTGTTTGTTAATATGCAGTTGATAATAGGCCGAATGATACGCCGAATTGTAAAGTTGATAAGCAATGCGGTATGATGTTTTGCCGAATATAATATAATTCAGGGTTGATAAGCAATACCGAAGCTGAGTCAATAACATGATATGCCGAATAAGTTGCGAATATGCCGAATAAGTTGCTAAAGAAGCCAAATAAATTGTAGAAGCTGAGTTGATAACATGCAAAGTAGCTATGGCCGAATAAATTGTAGGCCAACACATTAGTCGAACAATATGAGCCGTATAGATGGCCTCAGTTTTCATTTTTTATTTTTATATTATTATTTTATTTATATTTATTTTATTTTATATATTTATTTTATTTTATTTTTTTTTGGCATTAACATGAGCCATATATATTGCCTCGTACTCTCACAATTTATGGAGTAAAAAATGTTAAATTACTTGTGATAACAACTCATGGCCTTATTTATGTCAATTTAGTCTAGAGAGAGAAAAAGTGAAGACTAACTGTTGTAGCATAGGTACACGTGCATACATGTTAAGATTCAACTTCAGGATAAGTTTGAGAAACACATAATAAATAAATAAATGGATAGATCATGCATGAATTTGGCCGATAAACCCCGTTAGTAATGCCGAAAAGATGCTATCACCAAGAAAAGTGTGAAACCCATTTCTAGAGCAAGAATGAAAGTGCAAAAATACAAAAATAAATACAATGAATATGAGCCTACTATTCTGCTAGAGAGAATGTCGAGATCGATATGAAGTAAATGTTTGGACCAAACCTATGAGCATAAATGTATATATATATCTGTGTATATGTATATGCACAGCAAGATTGAAATTTAAGAAATAACTTTAAACAAAAAGGAGAAGGATAGGATCAACCATGGGTCTTGTTTTTAGTAACGTGAAATGATGATCTGAGCATCTTAAGTGTGGTGTTTGTCATCTTCTTCGTTGAATTCTTGTATACATTTCCTACAGATGGCGCCAATTGTGAGACCAAGAAATATCCTCTCACATGGATTGCAGAGATCCAACGAAGAGATGAGCTTTGTCCTGGTAGACCTACAAAGATGAGCATGATCAGCGCCACCCAACTGGGGTTACCGGCCAGAGACACTCCGATGGTGAAGTCAGTCACCTGATAAACAGAATGAAGGTCTAGAAAATGTAGAGTGTTTGGTGTGTAGTGTAGAGAGAGATGACTTACCTTTCTTCTGGGATGCCCCTCTCATTTATATAGATGAGGGGTGTGATATTTGTTTGGGCTGGACCCATTGTAGGCCTTGTTTGGGTTAACCCCAATAAGTTGATATATATTTATTTTCTGGCTCCCATAGTTATGTAGACCATAGTGAGGACGAAGACAGATGATCCGGAAGATTCTACCTCCGTATGGTTGGGTAGAATGGAAGGATGATTATGGAGATGGCAAAAACCTTGAGGCAACAACAACAGCAGCAACAACCACCACCACCAGTACCTGTACTACCACCAGAGGTGCAAGATTACCAAGCTGAGGATCAAACAATTACGCTCACGAAGGAATTCAAAAAGATGAAGCCGCCCTTGTTTAAAGGGGGAGTTGAACCAATGAAAGTAGAAGTGTGGGTGTTGGGTGTAGAAAAGTTATTTGAGGTTTTTCCTTGTATTGAAGCCCAAAAAGTACAACTTGCTGCCTTCACTCTTGAAGAAGAAACACGGAGGTGGTGGATGCTCACAAGAACAGTACATTAAGGGTTAACATGGGCTAGATTTTTGGAGCTGTTCTATGAAAAGTATTTTCCCCAATGTATGCGAGACAAGAAAGTGACCGAGTTTGAGACCTTGAGATAAGGGAACAGGACTATTGCAAAATATGAGGCTCAATTTGCCGAATTGGCCCGTTTCGCACCCTATATGGTGGATACGGACTACAAGAAGGCAAGAAAGTTTGAAGGTGGATTACGGACTTCTATTCTCGACTGGATCAATGTGATGAAATTACCTACGTATGTTGATGTGTTGGAAAGAGCAGTAATTGCTAAGGGTAATATTGCCGCTCAAAGCTGGGTCTCAGAGTGGAAATGGAAGAGACAGAATACCCAAGTCACCAGGGGCTCAGTGGCACCATCGAGTAAGAAGTTGAATTCGGGAACCTCTAGCACATCTGCCTCTACCCGTGACTCGGCACCAATTTGTCCGGATTGTGGAAAGAGACACCGTGGGACTTGTTATCGGGTAACAGGGGCATGCTTCAAGTGTGGCAAAATAGGTCATTTGGCCAAAGAATGCCCGCAAAAAGATCGTCAGAATGGGAATAAGACTACCACAAGTTCAGCCGGTTCGACTCCAACCCTAACCACAAGGGCAGCTACGAAACCCGCCAATGCTAAAGATACTACTAAACAGGGAAGAGTATTTGCGCTGATTCCGGGGGACGTGCAGAATATCGAGGCCGTGGTATCAGGTACATTTTATGTTAATGGTTATTTCGGACATGTGTTATTTGATTCGAGCTCTACCCACTCCTTTGTATCAAAAGCATTTGCTAGTCATTTAAATAGGCCAATGGAACTGCTACCTTATGTCTTGTGTGTGTCCTCACCGTCGGGGGAGTCTATGGTATGTGCGTCTATTTATCTTGCATGTGAAATCCTAATCGGGGATGTTTGGGTAGATGCCAACTTGCTACCTCTTGACATGGTTTATTTTGACATAATTTTGGGGATGGACTGGTTAAGTGAATATCACGCAACTATAGATCGTATGTCGAAATGGGTTACCTTTCAACCCCCAGGACAATCTGAGTTCATTTTCAAGGGGCAGAGGGTAATTTCCCTGCCTTATCTGATTTTTGAAATAAAGGCATATAAGTTATTACAAAAAGGTTGTCAGGGGTATTTATGTAGTATTTTGGGTAGACAACCAGTGGATGGAGGCATTGATACAATCCTAATCATTCGGGATTTTCCGGATGTTTTTCCAGAAGAGTTACCGAGAGAGTTAATTGATCGTGAAATTGAGTTTACAATTGATATAGTATCGAGAACTCAGCCCATTTCCAAGACCCCTTATAGAATGTCACCCGCTAAAATGAAAGGGCTGAAGGTTCAGTTGCAAGACCTCCTTGACAAAGGGTTCATTCGCTCAAGCACTTCTCCTTGGGGCGCACCAGTTCTTTTTGTTAAGAAGAAAGATGGGACCCTTTGGTTATGTGTGGATTATAGAGAGCTCAACAAAGTAACCATAAAGAATAAATATCCTTTGCCTAGGATTGATGATTTGTTTGATCAATTACAGGGTGCACAAGTCTTCTCTAAAATAGATTTGCGATCTGGGTATCACCAACTAAAGGTTAAAGCTGAGGATATCGAGAAAACTGCCTTCCGGACTTGTTACGGACATTATGAATTTTTAGTTATGCCATTTAAGGTTACCAATGCGCCAGCGGCCTTTATGGGTCTAATGAACCAAGTTTTTAAGCCCAACCTGGATGACTTTGTGGTTGTGTTCATTAACGACATCCTCATTTACTCAATAAGTAAGGAAGCCCATGAGAACCACCTACGGTTAATTCTTCAGACTCTTCGGGATAAGAAACTGCATGCAAAATTGAAGAAATGTGAATTTTGGTTACACGAAGTGGGATTTCTAGGGCATGTCATAACAAAGGAGGGTGTTTCTGTCGACCCACACAAAATTGAAGCTATTGTTAATTGGCCAACTCCTACTAATGTAACCGAGGTGCATAGCTTCTTGGGGTTAGCCGGGTACTACCGAAGATTTGTTAAGGACTTTTCGAAAATTGTTGTGCCACTCACCCAGTTGACCCAAAAGGGTGTTTTGTTTGAATGGTCAAAACAATGGGAATCTATTTTTCAGGAGTTAAAGACAAGGTTAACTACAACACCCGTCCTTGCCTTACCATCTGGTACCGAAGGATTTGTGATTTATAGTGACACTTCTTACAAAGGGTTGGGCTATGTACTTATGCAGAATGGAATGGTCATCACGTATGCCTCTCGCCAACGTAAACCCCATGAAAAGAACTATCCCACACATGACCTTGAGCTAGCTACAGTGATCTTTGCTTTGAAAATATGGTGTCATTATTTGTACGGAACTAAGTGTGAAGTTTATACCGATCATAAGAGTCTTAAATACCTCTTCACCCAAAAGGAGTTGAATATGCGTCAGAGACGATGGTTAGAGCTCATTAAAGACTATGACCTGCAAATCCATTACCATCCCGGTAAAGCTAACATGGTTGCAGATGCCCTTAGTCAAAAGGGTACGGGGAATTTAGCAAGTTTGCTCACGAGGCAAAAGCAGCTGTTACGTGACTTGGAAAGAATGAATGTGGGAATTGTGTTACATAGCCAAAATGTGATAGTGGCAGCGATATTGGCTCAACCGACATTTATGGAAGAAATCAAGCAACGACAATTAGAAGATAAATTCCTACAGAAAATTTGTGATGGAATGGAAACAAAGCCAAAGCCCGGGTTTATGGTTGAAAATTCAGTACTGAAATTTCAAGGTAGATTGTGTGTTCCAAATGTGCAAGAAATCAAGAAAAGAATTATGGAGGAAGCACATAACTCCAAATTTACGATGCATCCCGGTAACACAAAAATGTACCAAGATCTAAAGCAAAATTTTTGGTGGCCTGATATAAAGAGGGAAATTACAGAATTTGTCTCAAAATGTTTGCAATGCCAACAAATAAAAGTGGAGCACCAAAGACTAGCGGGTTTACTTCAACCCCTCCCAATTCTAGAATGGAAATAGGAACATTTAACCATGGACTTTATTGTGGGTTTACCGCGAATCCTCAGGGTATGAATTCAATATGGGTTATTGTTGATAGACTAACTAAGTTAGCTCATTTTCTACCTGTAAAGACTCAATACGACACAAATAAGCTGGCTACCATATATGTGGATGAAATTGTGCGACTACATGGTGTTCCAGTCTCAATCGTGTCCGATAGAGATCCAAAGTTTGTATCAAGGTTTTGACGAAGTTTGCAGGATGCTTTGGGAACAGAATTGAAATTTAGTACGACCTTCCACCCTCAAACAAACCGGCAACCGGAGAGAACCATACAAATATTGGAAGGTATGCTTCAGATGTGTGCTTTAGACTTCAAAGGAAGTTAGGAAACTCATCTACCGTTGGTGGAGTTTGCGTACAACAACAATTACCACTTGAGCAAAGGAATGGCACCCTACGAAGCTTTATATGGAAGAAAATGTCACTCTCCTGTGTGCTGGACTGAAGTCGGTGATAAATCATTGCTTGGACCCGAAATTGTTCAATTGACAATAGAGAAAATTAAAACTATCCAAGAAAGGTTAAAGACTGCGCAGAGTAGACAAAAGAGTTATGCAGACCACCGGCGAAGGGATTTAGAATTCGAAGTGGGTAATCATGTTTTTGTGAATGTCACACCAATAAAGGGGCACTCAAGATTTGGCAAAAAAGGTAAACTAACACCCCGATACGTTGGTCCGTTTCAAATCCTAGAAAGAGTAGGTCCGGTAGCCTATCATGTTGCTCTTCCGCCAAATATGGAGCAAGTGCATAACGTGTTTCACGTATCAATGTTACGAGCTTGTCTTCAAGATCCGTCCCACGTTATAAACTATCAACAAATTGCCTTGGATGGTAATTTGATTTATGAAGAGAAACCAATTCAGATTTTAGACTGACAAATAAAGCAACTATGAAGTAAAGTGATTCCTATGGTGAAAGTGGAATGGCAGGAACATTATGGAAAAGAAGCTACTTGGGAAAGAGAGGAGGAAATGAGGCAACAGTATCCATAATTATTTTCAACCTAAGGTAAAACAAGTTTGGGGGACTAAACTTATTTAGAGGGGGTGAGTGTAATAACCCGACCCTCTTATATGCTTTACATCTTTAGTTGTATGGGTAATTACATGTTTAATGTGAAATTTCATGTGGAGTTATGCCTACATATACGAATTATTTAATTATGACATTTTATCTGTTGGTTCTTGGAGAAAATCTGTTAAAATTTAGACGTTTGACCTTGATATTGAAAGAGTTGGAAGTGCAATAACCCGAAATTGACTTTATAATTGTGACTAGCATGATTTTTGGGTCATAATATAATTTTTTGTAAAAATTTGATTCGTAATGAATTAAATATATTAATTTGGGTTTAAGTCTTAAATAGTCTGTTAGACTCATGACTTAGTTACTCTTTCACAAAAGAAAATATCTCTTGGAAAGAAAAAAGGAGAAGAGAAGATAGAAGACAAAATCAATTAAGAGCTTGTAGAACTTGAGAGCATTCAAGATTGGAATTCAAGGTGAGTGTAAATCAATTTAAATCCTCCAAATTTCCCTTTGATTGATGTATATCAAGTACTAAATTGAGGTTTTATGATCACCCAAGTTAGGGTTTTGACCTAAAGAACTTGTTTGAGATAAAATTCATGAAAATTGTCAAATTTCATTGCATTTATTTAAATTATGAGTTAAATCTTGTACTTTGGGTTTACTTTGAGTTAACTTGAGGGAATAGTTTCAAGATTTGCATGTTTTGGTCTCTATATATATATTGTATCCCTTTTGGGTTCATCACACATCATGGTAAGGTGAAAAGATGCAAAGAATATGATCCTAAAGTTTCATAAATGGCCTTTAAATAAGTTATGATGTATTTAGGTTCAAGAATCACGTTTATTACATCCCTATGTTGTGTTGATGAAAGGAATTTTGCATGTATTTGAACCTTAAAATGCTTTTGAAAGTTGGCTTTTGATGAATTTCGAACTGCCCAAAAACAGAGTCAGAACCGCACGTGTGGGGGCCCAATGCCACACGTGCGAGAGGCACAACCGCACATGCGGGGCTCACAGCCGCACGTGTGGAAAACAGAGGAGAAGAACTGAACTACACTACGATAAAAGCACGTGCGGCGCGCACGTGCGGCGCACCTGCCCGTATGTGCGGTGGGGACTTCCGCACGTGCGGCTTAAACTGGAAAATTATGTGCTTTTCTTTCGCTCTTTTCGACCCTCTAAATGTGTTAATATGTCCATTCGATGTTCCTATAATGCATTTAATTACATGGAACTTAGTGAATCGAATATTTGAGAAATAAGAGGAAACTAAGGAAATGTGATGTACTTACGAATCGTGTGCTATGTGTAGGGCACATACAGGAGGAGACCATCGTTCATCCACATCACGGTGAGTGTTAGTAATATAATGACATATTTCTTGCGTTCATATATGTTGTGCAATACTTAACACACTCTTTTAGTAAATAACTTATGTTATACGAGTTATGTTTGATGGAGTAATTGGGATGATTGAATATTAGTACATGAGATATGGACTCGAGGTCGTTCTATTGTACTATAATAATGGGCCTAAGGACGTTTTGTATTTCATTGGGCCAGATGCCGTTTTGCTATAATGATGGGCCTAAGGCCGTTCTGTCTTATGTAGGCCCGAGGCCATTCAGAACAAGAGAATAAGAATAAGACCAACTTGTGATTTACGAATATGCACTGCTGAATTATGCTCGTACTCTTATTCTGTTTGTATTGTTATCATTCACTGAGCCTTGCTCACTCTATTTCTATGGATGTTTTGTAGGTAATCAGCCAGCGGGACCACCTTAGATTAGCCTAGGAGCCTTTGGCTGGACCCGTTTTGCTGAGTCACCCGAAGTGACTCTTTTGTTTCATTTTTGGAAAATCCGTATGTTGGCATGTTTTGTTGGAATTTAGAAGAATAGACATGTATATATATTGTCAATACCTAACTTTTGGGTTGTTACCCTTTTCCACATTCAGTAAATGTGAATGGTGTATGAAATGTTATGTACTTATGTATGGTAATGCATTAAGATCCTAGCATGTAGTCATAACTCAATGGATGTTGTATCATACTATTTTGCTTCCGTTCAGGCCCCAATATTGTGTAAAATTTAAGATAACAAAGTTGAGGCCTTAGGTCAGGCCGGTCATGTCCAAACTTTTAGGGGCAGGTTTAGGTCGTGACATTTCCCAAGCCTGGCCTTATTATGGTTCGTAGAGAATTTTATCTAGCTTTTAGAACATTTTTCAGAAATGGAATGGCTTTTCTAGGTTTTTAGTTATTTAAGAAACACTCCAGTGCTGTCCAGATTCGTTGACTGTTAGGAAAATTGGATTTTCTTTCAAACCGCTCACTCTTTTTCAATGAAACCAATTTTCCTTGAAAGCTAACTCTTTAAGGAAGTTTTTGACATAAAACTGAGGTCCATGAGATGTTTATAAATATTTCTAGAATTTTTGAAATTTGACTGTAAAACAGGTTTTTTATGCACAATACTCAAAATAAGAAGATTGGTGAGAAAATAGGCCAACTAAAGGAAAATTTTCACTTCTTTTGTGATGAAAACATACTAAATAATGTATCAATAACTCATATTTTAGAGTGATGCTATGCCTTTGAAAAGAATATGAGATACGGGAAGAAAAAGGTAGTTTTGTATCTATTAAGAGGAAATATGAGTAGAAGAAGGATTAAAGCCCAATTCATCAACTTTGAACACTTGAACACCATTACAACACATTTGAAAATATGATTTTGAATCTCTAATAACATGTATTTGAAAAAGGAAATAGAAGGAGAGATGGTGATATGGCTTACTTGAGGCTTGTTTGGTTAGCTAACAAGACCTTCCCTTTCTCTCCTTTCCTCCACCAAGCTCACTCTCTTGCCCTCTCTTTTGATCAGTCGAATGAGGTGTTTGTATAAGAGTTCTTGTGTGCAAAATGCTAAGGGAGATGTGATTTTTATAATAAAATTTGTGCAAAAGGTCTAAAGTGTCCATTGGTTGGAAATGGATTGGATATTTTGGATTTACTTGGAACCTAATGGAATAGTGAATGATTAGGGGCCTTAATTATACAATTAATCACGATCTAGTTAGGCTTTGGTTAGGATTGGACTTAGGGTGGAGGCATGGTTCTATGTTTTGGGGGTACTAGCAAACTTTTTTCCTTGAATTCGTGGATATGGTTTGAAAAAGTTGTATATATTCATCTTCCCTAGGGTGGCCAGCCATGTGGGGTGATTTGAGGGAATTATTTTATTTTTTTCTTGTGTACAATTGTTAGAAATTTCAAAATATGGTGTATAAAATAGGTTTAAAGGTACAAGTGTATATATATAATAGTATTTATTTGGGGTCAATTAGTGATTTAATAAAAAATGTGAGGGCTTTGGATTTAATTTTTGAATTGGAACATTTATTCTACTGTAGTATTAAACTAAATTAGGGTTAGAGAATCTAATTCGGTTTGGATTTCTTGTTTTGAATAAAAAAGCTATCAACCGATGAATATGATGAAAACTGGAAAAGCCTAGAGTTTTTAAGTGGTAATTCCATAATTAGGGAGTCAATTAATCAGTATTAGGATATTAGAAATGATTCCTAAGTTATCAAAATTGATTAGGGTTTGTGAGTTTTTAGTTGGCGCATGTATTTTGATCTTAGAGTTAAAATTGCAATTAAATAAGAAATTGAGGGACTTCAAAGAAATAATTTAAAAATATCAGACTTTTAAGAAAATAAAATGTTCAGGGGCCTCACATGGTTCATAGTGGAAGGTGGCTGTAGGTGGAAAGGGAAAGAAGCGATGAAAGGGGTAAGCGAATGAGAGAAGTGGCGTTAGTAATGGAAGATTGTTGTGATGTTTTAGAATTAGGGTTTTGGTATAGGAAGATAAGAGTATTACGATATTTTTATTTTAAGACAAAATTGTATTACAAATTTTTTCATTAACTATGTAAGTTGGGAAGAATTAGTGTGTGAAAATATAATTACCCAATTAATTAGGAAAAATAACCCAAAAAAAAAAACAAAAAAAAAAAAACTCAAGGTTTGACCATTATAACAAAATAAATCTTGAGTTTTTAATTTTTTCAATTTAAACTCTTTGATTTTTTTTCAATCCAGACCATTTGCTTATTTTCGTTAAGTAAAATCACTAGAAAAATGAGTATTTTAGCGATTAAACTCAATAAAAAATGATATTTTATACATTTTATATATACCTACATTAACTTTAATGACTAAAATGCTTATTTTCTATTGCTTTTACTCAACAAAAATATAAAAATGATTTACATTAAAAACAAATTTAAAAAACTTAGGGTAAATTACAAATACATCCCTTGAGATTTGCTTAAAATACATATTGTCCCATGTGATTTGAAAAAAAACAAATAGCCCATTGTTAGAATTTTTTATTTAACAGAATTAATTGAAAAAATAAATTTTCTAACAGCTCTCTTATGCAATGATAAAATTATTTGAATTATTAATTGAAATAAATTTTTGACACATTAAAAACTGTTAATGAACTTGACAATTTATTATTAAAATGGGTCATTTGTAATGAAATTAGAAACTTAAAGAGGCGAGACTTAATTTCTAGAACCACAGGGAGTCAATCGTATTTTAAGCAAACCTCAGAGGGTGTATTTGTAATTTATTCAAAAAATTAAAGTTTCAATTCACAAAATTAAAAACTAAAGGTTTATTTTGTTACAATGCTCAAATCTTAAGTATACTACTCGCTTTATGAGATGTCAAATCAACAACAAAGATAAAGAGAAATGTGTAAGAAATTTTTTTTTTTATCAACTGTGGGTGTCGTACCTTTTTCAAGTCTAAGGCATGTATGTCACACCGACTTGCCTTGACCAATAAAGAGTCGCCACTTAATTTTTTAAGAAAAATTAAGAAACCTTTAACAATGAAAACTAAGTTAAGGACCAATCCATCACAACCAAGAAAATTGTAGGTTCAGAAGCTTAGGTACAAGAGGGGAAAGTCATTGAATAATAGAATCCCCTTTTGCTCAATCCAAAGATTGGCCTCTACTCACTTTCTATTTTATGTTTGTAATAGTTAATTATTCACATAAATTCATTTTAAGCCTTAAAACCTTAACCTAAAACTATGTAATTGGAGTAAAAATGAATATCATATATTATAGATTGGATGAATAAAGCCATATTTCAATAAATAAATAAATAAATAAATAAATAAAAGTGATTTTTCATTAAAATGGGATTTTTGACAATTCATGACCTTAAACACAAATTAAAATATACAATATTCATAAAAATATACAAAACACAAAATTTTACATATAAAGATCATATATAGACTTACATAATTGAAAAACAATGCAAATAACAAGCACATGTCAAGGAGGAGAGGAACTTATTTAGACGCCCACTTACGCATCTTATATGCAATACTATAAATAAATATGACCTAATCATGCAAGTAACACATACAAAATGCAATCCTAAGGCCGATTTGAGGCTACTTACATGATTACTATGCAAGAAAAACAACTAAAAAAAAAAAGAAGCAAAAATAAGCTAATACTACATGATGATCAAATTAAGCTTATGCATGAACATTACATAATTAAATAAAGAGTAAAAACATATTGTTCTAACAAGATAGAGAAGAACATGCAAAAATACAAAAATAACCGAAAAGATGACAAAACTAATAAACTACATAAAGGAGATGATAAGCTAACAACCTAACATGAATAAAAATTGATAAACAAAACAAAATAGGTACTAAAATAAAAAATGAGAAGGGAATTTACCCCTTGGTTTGCTTAAATTGAAGAATACACCAAGAAAAGTACAAGAAAACCTTAAGTTTTCTTGCTTGCATGCCCCTCCAAGCAAAAGTTCTAAATGTGTTCGAGTTCTTCAAGCCTTAGAGTATTTTCAGAGGTTTAGAGCAACTATAGGTAAGGTATTAATGTTAAGGCAAATGATGGAGAGAAAGGGTGTTTTGTCCTCAAATGCTCATAAAATAGTTCAAAATCTTAAACCATTGAAAGGGAGGAGGAAGATGAGAAGGTGCTGATATAGGCACTGAGAGGTAGTAGGGGGCAAGCTAGGGCAACCCCCATCGCTTTCTCTTTCGCCTCCTACCAAAAATGCACCAAGAGTTTCCATACTTAGCTATGCCACGTTTGGATGTGCGCATACACAAACCTTGTGCGCACACATAGCCATTGTGCGTACTCACAACTAATGTGAGCACTCACATTGTTTCCTTGGTACATGTGCCATGAATGCATGCACAAGTGCAGGGTCCCATACCCTTAGCTTGCTTGTGGCTCAAATAAGCCTGAATTGTCTTCCGATCGATATTTTTGATAAAATCAGTCACTTATTTTTTGAAAAACATGTTTGATCAAAGTATAATCGGGCCTCTCTCTCTTTCTCGAGGTTAAAAAGTTTGGTTTTTGGCTAAAAATTGGTCCAAGGGTAAAATGGTCATTTTTGTAAAAAGTTTAATTTTGGCCAAAACAAGTTTATATAGTAACTCCAAACAGTCTTGAACATGCTAAAGATTAAATAATTACCATTTCCTCATCAGGAGGCTTGCAAGCATCCAAAGTCTTAAGGTCAGTCAAAATGAGGTGTCTATATTAGCAGTGTAAGAAATTTTCTATAAATAGGCATTGTAGACACCCCATTTTTGACCGTCCTTAAGACTTGGACGTCACCGTTGGAACACTCGGTGATTATCCTTGCTTGTGTTCGTTTGAAGTTCCCGGAGTTCTCGGCTCGCGCGCCTTGCCTCAGGACCTCCGAACTCGACCGTTTTGCGTTTGGTTTTGCACCAAACACTTGTGTTTTGCCCTAGAGGGGCAGGGAATGTTTTGTGAGGCATCCCCACACACCACCGGCTCTGGCTAGAGGCCACCGGCTGGCTGGTGTTGCCACCGGCACTATATTGTGCCGGTCGGCACTTGTTTTGGCAAAATGACCATTTTGCCATGCCGACTCTTATACAGTTGTTTTCTGAGATATTTTCAGACAGTTGTATGCCTTTTGTTTCCCCTCCATACACGTGTATGGAGGGATGAGCCCTTTGATGCCTTAACTTGTAAGCTTTGGTTGCCTATAAGGAGAAGCCTCTTCTCTTGGCTAAAGGGTTGGAAGGTTGACACAATTTTTAGACATCCTTAGACAGACCAAGCTCTGGTTTTTAGGGTTAGGATAGATAAACATCCTATCTCTCTCTTTTCCTTTGTGTTCTAGGTGTTTTAGTTCACATTATTGCACTAAGGCACCTAGTCTTTCACCTTTTCTTGGTGTTCTCAAAGATCAGAGCTTGTTCTTGAGATTTTTGACTGGTTTGGAACTCAAGGAAGCAACAACATCAAGCTTGGTGAAGAAGTCTACAAGGGTGAGCCAACTAGTCCTTTTTTTCCCCATTCTTGCATTCCATTTTTGCCTGCTTAGAGTTGTTTTTGTGCTTAGTCTTTAACACATAAAAGTTCTGATTTTTAACCCTCTTTATTGTTTATCAAGAGTGTTTTGCACTTTGGGGAAGTTTGACCCCCTTTAGGCCTTGAAAGGGGCCCATTTTAGGCCATTTTGTGAGAGCTCCGAGACTTTGGTGCTTGGGCCTCTCCACCACTGAAATCTTGAGGGATTTCAGTGGTGGAGATGGTGCCATAAAGTCTCCAAAAGGAGGGGGCCACCCCCTCTCCTTAATGTCCTTGAAAAGGGCAAGTTTTGGCTTCCTTATGGAGCTTCATGCTTGAGTGTGTGTTGAGCATGTTTGACTTGTTTTTCATGCTTATATTGCCATGTTATAACATGACTTTAAGTTGGTTTTGGTCTCTTATGCATGCTTAGCATAGTTGCCTTGTAATGCCCTTTGATGCCTTAACATGCCTAGGTTGTGTGTCCTAGTTTGAGCATGCTTTAGGCCTAGATCCATGAAGCTTGTATGCTTATTTTTCCATGCTTTAGGTCTGTCCCAAGTCATTTTGGTCAATCTTAGCATGTATCTTGTAGCCTCTTTGTATTTGGCTTGTTGGCCTTAAGAGCATGAGTGTGTAGCATGCCTTGCTTGCTTTATTTTTGATGGTTTGGAACCATTCAACATGTTATTTCAGACCCTTTGGTGCGCCTATATGCTTGCCTTAGTTGCCTCTTTAATGCTTTAAGAGTGTATGTTGAATGCTCCATGTCTTGGCTTTAATGCATGCCTTCGGATTCATGTCATCTAGATGCCATCTAGGTGGTCCTTTAGGCTTAGTTTTATGTGTTAAAACTCTGTTTTTAAGTGTTTAAGTATTGCCATGTGTGGTTGTGCTAAGTGTGGTTCAAAGCCCCATTGACTTGCTTTGAACCTTAAGCCATTTGCATGCTTTGTTTGGCTTGCTTTGTTGCATGATTTGGCATCATGTTTTGCATGAATTTCAGAGCTTTTCATGTATACTAATAGTCCATGTTTGTGACTCTTATATGTGCTTGAGAGTTGCCATGTTTGTGCCTAAGTGTTGGACCATGATTGCATGCATGCGTGCGTGCATTTTAGCCCTCATTTCTTTGGTTTTGGCCCTTGTTTTTGAGCCTTTTTAGAGTTGCCCAATTCATGTCTAAGTCCATCATTTACTTGGTTTGCATGCTTGCCTTGCATGTTTGCTTGGATGCTTTGCATAAGTGTATTGCATAGTCCATGTTGCATGATAGATAACATGCTTAGGGTTGCATTGCATTAGCATGCATACTAAGCCTCTTGAAATAAAGTATGATGGAGGTTTGGCACCCTTGTTTGCTTGTTTGCATTGCATGCATTTGAAATCAAAGTTGCATTCTTGGTTCTTAGGGCCATCATGCATGGAAATGGGCGATTGATGGTCCGGGAATCGAGGCACATGCCCCTTTGAGTCAATAACATGATAAGGGGTGTGTATAGTGCATAAATACCTTGAATCACATTGCCATGCATGTTGTTGTCCTCTGCTGCTGTGGGTTGCAGGTTCTGCAGGTGTTAAGTGCCGGCCGGCACTATTCAGTGCCGATCGGCAGTCAATTTCCAGCCGATAACTTCATCTAGTGCCGGTGGCCTCCTTCTTCAGCCGGTGGTGCTCTAACCCAGCCGGTGGTACTCCCCAGTCCCCTGAGAGGCACTCCTGGGACTTTAGCATTTTTTTGAGGAGGATAGCAGGGGAAACAGAGGCAATCTGTGCATGGCAATGCGGTTCCGAGCCAGTCCCGAGCGCGTGCTGCATTTGGTCCTCATCCCGAGGCGATTTACTGTTTAATTAGATTAATTATTTTGTTTAATTAATTTAGTTGATTTGTAATATTTTAATTAGCTTGCGTAGTTAATTAATTTGTATATTCTTTCGGTCCCTCCGAGCGAGGGCAAAGCTGTAATAAGTGTGTGTGAGTGGGTGTATGTCTTCCAATCCCCACTTCTTTCTTCCCTTTTATTTACCTGCTTACGATGGTAGATTAGGGCACATTTAAAGTAGCATACCTTATGCAATGCATGCGTGCATTCATGCATTTGTTTACATGCACCGGGCTCGGTATATCATACAAGCTGCATCGTATTCTCGATTTCCGAATTGAATACGTGCTACTCGCGCATTCCACATGCCATATTTAGGGTTAGCCGAGCCTACTCTAGATTGCACCTATGCTTGTGTTGCATTAGCCATTTAACATGAACTAGGTCATGCATGTTTTGCTAACTAGTTTATTGTTTTGGCACGGAGTACGATGTAAGTATTTTTGCTTTAGCATACCACATGCGTGTGAATGCTAACATGACAGTATGCTTACCATGCGACTAAATGCTTATGTGACATTACTGTTTGAATGCTTGTGGGTGAAGGTTGGATTGCTTGAGTTGGAACAACTCATTGAAATCCGTATTTTAGCCTACTTGCGAGTAGCAAAATCTAACACGTTTTTCGAGACAAAACGGATATGCAATGTTTATTTCCAAGTTAGGCAATCTAGTCTATACTTTTGTGTTGTGCGCATCACATAGTAATTCTAGGTTAATAACCGGAATAAGAACGCATAAAGTTTTCAAAAAAACGGATATCATGGTTAGTAGAGGCCGGTCTTCGGACCGGGCGAGAGGGGGTGCTCATAGCTGACCTTCCCCGATCGTACCCAAGCTCCCGAGCCAAGTCACTTTGGTGATGACGGACACGTGGCCTTCGGCACCGAGTAAGGGTTTCCTAAATTTCCCATTTTAAAAATATTTAGGTGGCGACTCTGTAATCTGGCAAAGCAGTCCATGTTTGGCACTTCTTTTCAAAATCAGTTTTTCTTCAAAGCGATTTGCCAGAGTTGGACTCTTTGGTTCAAGATTTAGAACCGTGACGTTTTGAGTCCTTCGAACTGTAGTGACCCAATATCGAACCAGAACGGGGGGGGACTCGCACTCCCCTTTTCCCCGGGATGCGTTCGGGGACGTCTACAGTTTCTGGCGACTCCGCTGGGGAAATTTAGAGAGCTTGACTCGAACTCATGATATCCGTTTTTGACTACACTTATGTGTTTCTTTGCATTGCATGTGCATTGGTGCGCCTAGGACACCGTGTTGGCCGTCTGCTATTCCTGAGCGGTTTGCCGGAGGCTTGTCTTGTCAAGGCATGTCCATAAGGCTGACCGGTTGCGGGCTCTGCCAGTATGGGAACACAAACCCCGATTTTATCGGGGCACCCTTTTCGACCATTCGACCTAGTGCATATCGAAATCCGTAGTGACTATTCCAAACTAGGACAGGTTGCTCACCCGATATTAGGTTGTTTGAAACCGCTGTGTGCATAGTAAAACCCTAGCTCCTGACAAAATAGGACAGGGAAACCCTACCCCAACATAGGGGTGTTTTGGTTCTCATTTATCTGCTATGTGCTTCTAGAATGTATCTCTGCAGGAAAGTACATGACAGTTTACCAGTACGGGTACCCGGCCCGAAGGGCACCAGTATCTGTGTTGTTGAGGAACCAGCTATATCTGCGGGTATCAGTTCAGTCCTGGGAACAGTGATTCTGGGGAACAGTAATCAGTAATAGAGATCAGATGTTTGATTGCGTCTGTGTTTGATCTGTTTTGGGCTGAAATGCTGTCCGTTTTTCCTTTCAGTTGAGAGAGTCCAGAAAGCCGATACAGAATAGCCAGTGTTTTCCCTTGCTGGGGCAGGGTTTGAGATGACGCAGAGTTCGGAAGAAATAGTGGTTATGGTAGCCGCGTTGGATCAAGGGATCACCCTACAGAGTGAAGCCGGCGTAGATATGCCGTATCCTCCTAGGTCGCCCGCTACACACCCAATCTGGGCCCCCCAGTTCTATCAGGCTCGCGAGCCCACTGTATTCGAGTTAATGGGAATAATAGGTGATCTCCAAAGATCTGTGGCAGATCTCGCTTACGGGATGTCGGCCTCGCCACCGGTCGCACCGTATGCCGGAAATTTTGAGCCCCAAGAGCCCCCACTACTGGGACGGATTGTAATTGAGCTTAATCAACCGGAGATGGCCTCCACATACAACAGTGATGTACCAGTACCAACCCAAACCTCTCACCAGACTGAGACCGGGGGCAAAGACAAAGCAAAGGCAGATGCCGATCCTGTTGAACAGCTGATGTGGGCAGTCGGGGCTTTAAAAGCCGGGGGGATGAACAAACAACAGGTATCTGCGATGACAACCAAAATCGTGAAGGATGCTTTTCCCACTCTACCCGAGGGTAGCTCAAGCCAGTCGGAAAATCGGGATAGGCCCCGTTATGTTGAAGCAGTTTCTCTCACTCCCAACCCCGTACTTGGGAAAGATCAGAAATTCAAGCCCGCACCTGCCGATCCATTCGCCAGCACATCTAGCAGGAGCACTCAGGCTTCAAAATAACAGCCCCGGGGGCACAGGGTCTTCCATCCTCTCTACATGCCTTTGTCTAGGGCACTTTTCATTTTGGCCAAAAAGGGGCATCTTACACCCCTCGAGCCTAGGCCGCTCCCCAAACCCCTTCCAGCAGGACATGATGCCACTCAGTACTGTGCGTACCACCAGCAATCTGGCCACTCTACCGATAACTGCTTTCGCCTCCGCCACGAGGTGCAGGATCTGATTGACAACGAGGTTATCCTCCCACCCACCTCAGCTAAATCCGTCACCACTCAGTTGTTGGATTTTGAGGACACCGATACTGCGAGTATGTAATTGGGATTCAATCGCCTGCGGGCAGCGCCTCGAGTTTTTTTTTTTGATGTGGCGTCTGGCACACATTTTTTTGAGCATCTGCGAATGCTACTTTTGTAAATCCTGGCTTGGGCGCCGAGTCAGTCTTTTGCTTTGTTTTGAGTCTGTCTCTGTCCTGAGTCAGTCTTTTTTGCTTAAGGGTCTGTCTTGTTGTAACGAGTCAGTCCCTCTTTTGTATAGAATACCAGGTGACTCCGGGGTTGTTGCCTCAAGCACCGTTTTGTTTTGTAATTACTTCTTTTTGCTTTCTTTTTGGGTCTACCTCTGCTGTGGAGCCAGTTTACATCCGGGGAACCTGAATGAAACAGCCGCGGCTATCGTGTTCCCGTACTGTCTGTGTTGGGCTAGTTGTGCCAGAGAATTCGAATGGGGTGACAGCGCATTCCACCCGCTCTTGTGTGCCCTAATAATTATTGTTTTGACCTAAGTTTTTCAAACCCTTTTGAACACTGCGGTGATAAAAAAAAATGAAGAGGAAAGGATTCCTCGGGATTTGCAAAACTTTGATCAAAATTGAAAGAAAGAGAGGCATGCTAAGCCCTTAATGATCGAAATCATGCTTGTCAGCGTGAGTACTGAGAAGGACCCTGGCTTGATCCAGACTGGTTCCACACTGTCTTCGGCACGAGCGATTCGTCGCCTTCTTAAAAACTTTCGAAAACAAAATGTTTTGCGCAGTCCTGCGAAGACCTGTGTGGAATCGCTCTTGAGATTACGCAGCTTAGGATCGCTCTCAGCCTCGAGACTCGACCCCTCATTTTCAAACCTGGGACCAGCATCCAGAATGTTCAATAATTAGCTATCAATGCAAGGCCCGTGTGGCCAGGTTCGAAGCAGCCCTCGATCAAGGGGCACCGAAATCGGAGCAAAAGACTAGAGTTCACCAGGAGAAGTTGGCAAAGCAACCGTGATCGATTCTCCTGCAAAGTACTGCAACAGCCATTCTCTCGGAAAAGGGGAGGCTTCGATTTCGAAAACCATTTGGCATGGACCAAGCTACACTTTTACCCTTTGAGAAGCTCGCTGGGTCAAAAACCCAGAAGGGCGACCCAGGCAAAAGTTAGAGCAAAGGAAAATACAAAAAATGCAAAAAAAAGAGAAAAAAGAATGCAAAAGAAAAAAAAAAGAAGAAATAAAAAAGAAAAAGAAGGAAAAGAAGCTCGCAAGGTCGAAAACCCGCATTGGGCGCCTTGGCAAAAGTAAGAGCCTAAAAATAGTGAAGGTTAAAATACCCGAGAGTACCTTAGCCGGAACTACGTAAGGCTTGATTCCCATGTTTGGGATACGTAGGCAACTTCATCCTGAAGTCCAGCCCCCAACGCTTCCATAGCGTCTCAGTCCATGTCATGGTTTTGATTGCCTATGCTTCCTCCGAATCCGATGTCTCGGTTGCAACAACTGGAGCTGCGTGATCAACTTCCTCCCGAAGTCCAACCACCAATGCTTTCAAGGTGACTGTGTCCATATATTGTTTGTGGCCGCCTTCGTCCTCTCCGTGTATGAGAATTCGGTTGCGATCAATCATCGATGAGCATGCCGCGGCATTGTCCAAGCAAGGGGCAACTTTCCGTTGCCTCATATCGCCATAAAGTTGTCCTGAGTTGCCGCCCCAAACTAGGGGCAACTTTCCGTTGCCCTCCTTCCCCCCTTCAAGCAAGGGGCAATTTTCCCAAATTGCCTCCAATCCGAGGTTGCGTATCTCGAGGGCAGGTTCTGTGCTTGTTGAGCATTGACTGTTCGCGAAAATAGTTTTTTTGAAAATTTTTACTGAGGTTGACTATTTTCTCGAAAATTATTTCATTTTCCAAAATCGGACCATGTTTGGACCCAAAAAGGAAAACTTTCAGTGCTTACGGTCTGACTTGCATGATTTTCAAATCAAAAATTGAATAAGCATGTTAATCTAACGTTCATTTTGATCAAAACTGCTTTAGAAAGAAAACAAAAAAATGGTCAAAGTAATGAACTAGGGGCACAGTCGAGTCGGGTGTTCCGCCTCTCCTTTGTTATCGACGTACTTGCCAGAAAGGCGCCCTATCTATCAGAAGAAATAGCCGTGAGCTAGCTGTATCGGGCGTGAATCCTCCGCTTCCTATTCATCCATCAATCACCCTGGGGAGGGACAAAAAATGAGAGAATAAAGAATAGAGAGGTGTAAGTCGAGAGAAAAGTGAGCAAGAGGGTTTTGAGAGAAAAACCGAGCTTGAGGGCCGAGTGGCGTGAGAATCACACAAATCAGAAAGGGTGGGAAACCTGCCCGGAGGAATTGGCTCCTCAAGGTCTTTTGTTTTCAAGCACGTCCGTGTGTCGTGTCCTTTGATTTGTCGGTCTCAGTTTAGCTTTGAGTCTTCTCCGAGTGTATCTCGTTGTGTTTAGGTCGTGTGCCTTTTATTTTCCTCACTTGAGTCCTTTCCACTGTGTTCAGTTGTAGGCTCGATGCCCCGGTTGTGAAATCCCTTTTCCAAAGTCAATCGTTTGTGCTCAGAATGCTGTGCCATTCTCTACATTTATGCGAGGCAAGAGAAGAAAAAGAAATTTTGGGACATCCGAATGTGTTTCAACTTCAACTGTCTCAGTTTTGGTGATCCGTCTTGTCAGATTGGGCCAATTGTTCAAAGTTTGCCGTGTGCAGAATGGACCGGATATTGTATTGTGAGCTGTGTGCAGATTAATCCCCAGCAAAATATGGGCTATTTGTTCAGTTTGAGCAGTGATTGGTCTGGATTGTTTGCTGTTAGTTGGTTGGTTATCCGATTATTACAGTGCAAGTGCTCAATTTTCAAACAACAAATCGTAATCATTTACATTTGAGGTGTAATATGATGCAGTGCAATGCAAAGTACGAGGTATGTAAATAAAATACTTTTCAGATAAAAGTTTGTTTCATATCATCGTCTTTTCAAATACAAAGTTTTGAAGAAAGCAAAATCTGCCCGTGGCAGTACAAAGTACTCTATCTACTAAAAAGAGAAAAGTACAAGAAAAGAAATAAAGAAGAAAAGTAGCGAAAAATCATCATCAGCAGCAACCTCACGCCTGAGGATCTGTCCTGGCCCTCTTCCTGGGCAGAAGCCCAGGAGCATCGTCGGAAGCATCGCTGTCAGAGCCCGAGCCCGAGCTATCCCCGGCCTCCTCCTTGGACGACTCCGCCTCCATCTCTGACTCGCCATCACCTGGAACCGGTGCTCGCGAGCTACTCCCGACATGAGCGTGTCTCCCTCTGGTACGGGGGAATATCCTGCCATCCCGAGTAGAAAGGGGAGGCCCAGCTGGAGGAGCGCCGCCCACTGGCGGAATCGGAAAGGGAGGCTGAAAAATACGAAAAGCAAATGCATCAGAAAGCTGTGAGCAGTATATCAGAATGCAGTGTATAAGTACAATATGTGGATGTCGTGAGCAGTGAATCAGTGCAGAACGCAGTGTACGAGTACAGTATGTGAATGCCGTGAGCAGTGAATCAGTATAGAATGAGGTGTATAAGTACAGTGTGTGAATGCCGTGAGCAGTTTATCAGATTTGGTGTAGTGCATCAGTATGTATGGAACAGAGTATGGTTTGAGACTGTGGTCAGAAGAACGTACCGGAAGACTGTAGGCGGCCATGACATCGAGGGTCCGCTGCAGCATCCCCATCAGGGAGGCACACAGCTCCACCGACTGCCGTGTGTACTCGGAGGAAGCCTGCAAAAGTATCGGATGCATTAGTATTCTGCGGAATATCAAATAAACTGAAATGGAATGACAATGCAAGATGCAAAGTGAAGTAATACGTACCGGGAGTAAGTCGGGAATACCGGCTAACTCGTGACCAGCCGGGGGAGGAACGAAGGGGATCTGGTAGGTCTCCCCACCCTGCCCCCTGTACGTCAGCATAGTGGGCAGAGCGGGCCAACCAGACCCTCGTCCCCTCTGTACCCCACCCCTACCTCGGACTCGGGCTCTCCTCGAAGATCCCACTCCCGCTCCTGCCTCTGCCCGAGCCGCCGGCACCGCAGGACTCCCTCGCTCAGTCTGGCGACCCCCGCTCAGAGGCCGCATGATGAAGGTCCGGACGTACTCAGAGTAGTCGCCCTCGCCCCTATAGCCGCCCTCATCCCAGCCAAGGGTGTAGTCCTCCATCTGCTGCAGAGAAAACCTCTCGGTGTCCCTCATGTGCTCAGGGGGGTGAACCGGGACTATCTGCTCTGGCAACCCGAGGGTCTGGCGCAGAAAACGCTCCCCCAGGTACCAAGCCCGACAGACCGGGCCCTCCAGCAAAATCCGGTAGCGAGAGGTCTCCTCCGCGCCGGCAAACCGGTCCTGAATGCCTGCTGGCACCGCAGCCCACGGCCGCCAGGTGACCTGAATTGAAACAGTTGGTTATTTACTGGTTATCAAAATACACAAATGCAAAGCAAAGTTTGAATGAACTGTAAGTAAAATATACCTCGGCAGAGGTGATGGTGTCGAAGAATCGGCAGTAGAAGCTGAAGGTATCCCGAGGTCGCCGTGTGCACCTCCCATCGTAGCGGCGCGAGAAAGGGATGACCAGGGGAGTCTCCGTCTCCGGCACTGGCTCCAGCCTAGGGAAGTAGGCATACACCCACAACTGCAAAACAGATGTCAGTATGACCATCAGATAAAGCAGAATACAGTGTAAAGCAGAGATAGCAGAGCCGTGTGTTGTGCAGTGTATTGTGCAGAGTATGTGTGTGCCGTGTGTGCAATATACAGTCAGTGAAAAGCAGAGTATGTGTGTGCCGTGTGTGCAATATACAGTCAGTGAAAAGCAGAGTATGTGTGTGCCGTGTGTGCAATATACAGTCAGTGAAAAGCAGAGTATGTGTGTGCCGTGTGTGCAATATACAGTCAGTGAAAAGTAGAGTATGTGTGTGCAGTGTGTACAGTATACAGTCAGTGTGAGTAGTGTACAGTGCAGAATGCAGAAAGTATGAAGAGCGGAAATGTAAAGTAGAGAAGAAGACATACCTCCCAAGCTCGCCAGTAGCCTCCGAGCAACTGCCCGCTGCCACGGGAGACTGAGCTCATGTAGCCGTAGAGGGTGGCCAGAGCCGCGCCACCCCAGTCAAAGCGCAAAATATCTCTGACATCTACCAGTGTGCTGAGAAGACAGAGGGCACTGTGTTCGCCCGGTCGGCGAAGAGGGTCGTCCCTAGCAAAAACATCAAGAAGCCGCGTGCGTACTGCTCCACGGCCTCCTGGGTCATCGGGGCTGCGTCGATGAGGGTGGGCTGGACCCTGAACTGAACCTCGAACCAGGAATACCGAACAAAGCCGGGACGCGCCAGAGGCGGAGCCTCGCCAAGCAAGTAGACCTGGGCCGCGGTCCACTCATCCATATCAATGTCGAAGGGGATCGGATCACCCCCTACCCCGATGCCGGTAAGCATCGCGAAGTCGTAAGGGGTCATCGTCATGTCCCCTGCCACCGACAAGTTGAATGAATCAGTGGTGTCCCACCACCTCTCTGCCAGAGCGGCAAGGAGAGGTCTGCAGGCGGAGAGTCTGGAAAGTCCTCTACAAAATGCACCGAAGCCGGCCCGATCGACGATCTGACGGACTGCGTCAGGTAGCTCGGCATACCACTCTCAAGCGATGGTATTCCCATACCCGCGGATGGCATGGGAACCTCCCTGTTTACAAACAAACAGTGGCGAATCAATATGAGATGTACAGTTTCGAAGAAACAGATAAAGTAAGTACAAATCTAGCATGCGTGCAAGTCTTTCAGATTCAAGCAGAAACCGGGTATCGGTGTGCTTACGGTAAACTACGGCGCGTGATGCGTCAGTGTATTTCGAGTGGTCCAGTGTAAACTTGGTGCACGTGTGCACGTTTTTCAGATGCAAGCAAATGTCAGGTTTCAGTACACCAGTAGGTGGACTACGGCCTGTGATGTGTCAGCACTCCCATGGGGATCGGTATAAACATAGCATGTGTGCGTGTTTTTCAAAGTTCAAACGGATGCCAGGTCCCGGTATGTTTCAGTGAATTACCAACGTGTGATGCGTCTGCGTGTTTGTGTGATTCAGTGCAAGTCTAGCATGCGTGCGAGTTTTCAGATTCAAATAAACACCGGGTGTCGGTGAGTTCATGTCAAAAGTGCAATGTGTGCCGTGTGTTTGGGTGATTCAGGCTAGTGCAGTGTGTGTGCACGTGTGTCGGTCCTAAGCAGGTATCAGTTGTGAGGTTGTCTACAATCAACTACAGCGCACAATGTATCGGATCTAAAACAGTTAAGGGTTGTAATCAGCTATGGCAGTTGACAGTTTACAGTTCTACATTGCAAAAAATAAAGTAGATCAAGAGGTTACCTCGGAAGCGCCGAAGGACAAGTGAGAGGCCGGCTCGCGTAGCAGAAGCTCCGGGTCCAGAGCCCTGTCAAAACCGCGGAAGTGGCGGAGTCCATCTGGCGGAAGCACGTGAATGGCTGGGCGGTAGGTCGCCGGATCAAACGGGCGCTCGCTCAATGGGAGGAGCTCAACCCCGGGATCCATCTCGTGATCCGGGGGAGTCCCGACGTGTGGAACGTCGTCAGCCATGGCAATGGAAGTGTGAAAATATCCGGGAAGGGAAAACCGGGTCGGAATGTGAAAGGTCAACCGAAAAAGTCAACCCCGGGCGGGTCGAAAATGGCTGAAAAGGCCGGAAGATGAAAATACACGAGAATGAAGAGAAAATCGAGGGGAACAAGTCCCGAAAAGGTGAAAACTGAGAAAGAGACTCCGAAACGGAATTTCGATTGGATGGAAATGTCCGGAACGCGAAGAAAATCGCGAATCCGACGACGAAACGGGCGTGAAACGCGAGGAAATTGACGAAAAATCGAGAGAACAAAGCTCTAGAGAGAGAGAGTGAAGTTTTTCGGCGGAGGCAAAGTGGGGAAATAGGGTTTCAAGCCCTATTTTAAAAGACCCGTGGCGAAAAGTCGAAACTGTCCCCGATCAGCAACTTTCTGCCGATCGGCACTATTTTGTGCCGGTTGGCACTTTTTTGTGCCGGTGGAGAAGTTTAGGCAGCCGGTGGCCTTCCCACTCAGCCGGTGGTGTTCCCAAGGCCTGTTTTAGGCAAATTGAGGAGTTTTGGTCTTCATAGCTCAAAGAAAGTGCAAGAAAATGCATCCCCGATGCTCAACCGGCCTCCGTTTTGACTTCGGACCGTGTTTACTGCGCGTAACACTCAAATTCAAGCAAAGATTGTATCCTTTTGTATCCTTTTGACGTTCATAAAGATTCAAAAGTTGCCCCGTGTGTGTTGAACGCATTCATCACACTTCCCGGTGCGCCACCTCGCGCCGTCTCGCACGTCCTTTGAAGCTTGCATCATTTTCCATCCGATGAGGTATGCGTGCCTCATCTTGCATTTCATCGCATTTCGAGGAACGCGTGCTTCGTTTTGCATCATTTTCCATCCGATGAGGTATGCGTGCCTCATCTTGCATTTCATCGCATCTCGAGGTACGCGTGCCTCATTTTGCATTTCATTCTCCATCCGATGAGGTATGCGTGCCTCATCTTGCATTTCATCGCATCTCGAGGTACGCGTGCCTCGTTTTGCATTTCATTTTCCATCAATGAGGTATGTGTGCCTCATTTTGCATTTCATCTTGATTCGCGTGGGGTGTGCTACCTCACGTGTTTCATTTTGCATTTCCTCTTGATCCGCGTGAGGTGTGCTACCTCACGTGTTTCATTTTGCATTTCATTGCATCTCGAGGCACGTATGCCTCGTTTTGCACTTCATTTTCCATCAAATGAGGTATGCGGGCCTCATTTCGCATTCCATTGCATCTCGAGGCACGTATGCCTCGTTTTGCACTCCATTTTCACACCAATGAGGTATGCGTGCCTCATGGTTCATTTCATCCTCACTTGCACTGTTTTGCATCCCTTGTGGTACGCGTGTCACATTCGCACAGTTGCCCCACCACAGAGGGTCCGGCGGGACCAAAAACACGCGCGGTCCGGCGGGACCAAAAACACGCGATGGTCTAGGAGACCTTAAATCCTTGGAGGGTGCAAGACCTTCGGTACATTGACGTACACCGTTCATTGCATTTGGCATGCATTTCATCGCGCTCTTTTGCGCATCTCATCATCATGCATTACCCCAAAGCCGGTCCGGCGGGACCCTAAACACGCGTGGTCTAGGAGACCTTAAATCCTCGGGAGGTGCAAGACCTTCGGTGCATTAAGATGCACCTCATTGCATTTGGCATGCATTCCATAGCGTTGTTTCGCGCACCTTAACAGTTGCCCCGCTTGGTCTGGCGAGACCTTAAACACGCACGGTCTAGGAGACCTTAAATCCTAGGAGGGTGCAAGACCTTCGGTGCATTGGTGCGCACACTCTATTTGCATTGTCATGCATCATTGTAAATATCGCATTGTCATGCATTTCAAAAAACAAAAACAAAAACATCATCATGCATCATTTGCATTTTCAAAAAAAAAAAACACATGCGTTGTCATGCATACATTTTGCATTCCGGTCTAGGAGATCCTAAATCCTCTGGAGGTGCAATTCCTTCGGTGTTTGTCGTGCCCGAACGACTTCCGTGCTTGCGGTGAGTTCCTAGGAGACCAACGGGGACGGTGAAAACTAGAGTTCGAATGGCTCATGCCTAGAACGCAAAGGTTCGGGATTTCCGAGACTAAAGTCTGGTTTAAATACCCAGGGGGTGTACCCTCGGCTTGAAACCTGTATGGAAGCCCCATAGGTTGAGGTAGTGTGTATACGCCTCAATTTTGGATACTGAACCAACCTAGTATACCATCCTGTTGGGAGAATAGGGAAAACTGCAATCATGGTCATTGCATCATCTGCATTGTTATGCATTTCGCCCATTGCATATTTGTAGATATTGCATTGTAGATTGCATGCATTCACTGCATTGCCTCCATCTATGGCTTGCGCCTTTCCTTGTTGAGCTTGGTCTGGTATGTGCCTATACTTTTCACGTCGAAACATAGTTCTGCGTGCGCTCGCGCCTTGAGGGCTTCGACACCTTTTCTATGTTAGACATGGTTCGTATGCGTACATGCCTTTCCTAGGCAAGACTGGGTTTGGGCCCGCGTGCCATATCCATTGTATCTATTCCGTTGCATGCATTCACTGCATTGCCTCCATCTATGGCTTGCGCCTTTCCTTGTTGAGCTTGGTCTGGTATGTGCTCATACTTTTCACGTCTATACACTCATAGTTCTGCGTGCGCTCGCGCCTTGAGGGCTTCGACACCTTTTCTATGTTAGACATGGCTTGTACGTGTACATGCCCTTCCTAGGCGAGATTTGGTTTGACCCGCGTGCCACATCCATTGTATCATCTATCCATCATGTTACATTGTAGTGTAATCGTTGCATCCGGCATTAGGATCATTGCTCTTTCCTCAGCGGGTCGTCACCCCACTTATGTCATTCCACCCAATACTTGTTCTTGTGTCTGTCTACATTACTCATAGTTCTGCGTGCGCTCGCGCCTTGAGGGCTTCGACACCTTTTCTATGGTAGACAGGCTTGTTACCTCCATCAATCTATTTGACATTTGTGTGGTTTTGAATCGCTCATGGATGAATCATGATTCAATTGCCTTGCATGTAGTTTGCATATAGTTTCAATTATATTGCATTTCCATTTGCATTGTTCATACATAGTTTTGTATACATTGCATATCATTTGCATTACATTTAGATTCAATTGCATAGCATTGCACTGTTTTGTGCACCTCATTTGCATTGTCATGCATGTTGCTAACAATATTGTACCTGTTAAGTTTGCTTTCTTTGCAGGCACGATATTGTATGTACGGTTCATTCGAGGCCGGTGAAACCGGACGAGCCGCGCAGGTATTGTATCTCCCGAGTGAGACGTATTGAGAATTGCATAATTCTCTTACATCCTTTCTGCATTGTAGTGTAGTTTGGCGCTTGCTAGCTTAAAACTGTTGTACGTGTGCTTCGTTACAGCTTTCTTTGCATGATCATAAGTTATGCTCGGCTTCTTGCATTGTCAGTTGCATTTTGCCCTTGCCTTCGGGCGCATACCTTGCTTGTCGTACTTGTTTGTCTAAGTCTTCGGCCTTGTCAAAAATGGGTCATCTCTGGGCTTTGACATTCACTCCCGTCATTGTTATGACTTCCGAGTTCTGTCAAAGAGGGGCAACTGTAGACACCCCATTTTTGACCGTCCTCAAGACTTGGACGTCACCATTGGAACACTCGGTGATTATCCATGCTTGTGTTCGTTTGGAGTTCCCGGAGTTCTCGGCTCGCGCGCCTTGCCTCAGGACCTCCGAACTCGACCGTTTTGTGTCTGGTTTTACACCAAACACCTGTGTTTTGCCCTAGAGGGGCAGGGAATGTTTTGTGAGGCATCCCCACACACCACCGGCTCTGGCTAGAGGCCACCGGCTGGCTGGTGTTGCCACCGGCACTATATTGTGCCGGTCGGCACTCTTTTGTGCCGGTCGGCACTTGTTTTGGCAAAATGACCATTTTGCCCTGCCCACTCTTATACAGTTGTTTTCTGAGATATTTTCAGACAGCTGTATGCCTTTTGTTTCCCCTCCATACACGTGTATGGAGGGATGAGCCCTTTGATGCCTTAACTTGTAAGCTTTGGTTGCCTATAAGGAGAAGCCTCTTCTCTTGGCTAAAGGGTTGGAAGGTTGACACAATTTTTAGACATCCTTAGACAGACCAAGTTCTGGTTTTTAGGGTTAGGATAGATACACATCCTATCTCTCTCTTTTCCTTTGTGTTCTAGGTGTTTTAGTTCACATTATTGCACTAAGGCACCTAGTCTTTCACCTTTTCTTGGTGTTCTCAAAGATCAGAGCTTGTTCTTGAGATTTTTGATTGGTTGGGAACTCAAGGAAGCAACAACATCAAGCTTGGTGAAGAAGTCTACAAGGGTGAGCCAACTAGTCCTTTTTTTCCCCATTCTTGCATTCCATTTTTGCCTAGCTTAGAGTTGTTTTTGTGCTTAGTCTTTAACACATAAAAGTTCTGATTTTTAACCCTCTTTATTGTTTATCAAGAGTGTTTTGCACTTTGGGGAAGTTTGACCCCCTTTAGGCCTTGAAAAGGTCCCATTTTAGGCCATTTTGTGAGAGCTCCGAGACTTTGGTGCTTGGGCCTCTCCACCACTGAAATCTTGAGGGATTTCAGTGGTGGAGATGGTGCCATAAAGTCTCCAAAAGGAGGGGGCCACCCCCTCTGCTTAATGTCCTTGAAAAGGGCAAGTTTTGGCTTCCTTATGGAGCTTCATGCTTGAGTGTGTGTTGAGCATGTTTGACTTGTTTTTCATGCTTATATTGCCATGTTATAACATGACTTTATGTTGGTTTTGGTCTCTTATGCATGCTTAGCATAGTTGCCTTGTAATGCCCTTTGATGCCTTAACATGCCTAGGTTGTGTGTCCTAGTTTGAGCATGCTTTAGGCCTAGATCCATGAAGCTTGTATGCTTATTTTTCTATGCTTTAAGTCTGTCCCAAGTCATTTTGGTCAATCTTAGCATGTATCTTGTAGCCTCTTTGTATTTGGCTTGTTGGCCTTAAGAGCATGAGTGTGTAGCATGCCTTGCTTGCTTTATTTTGATGGTTTGGAACCATTCAACATGTTATTTCAGACCCTTTGGTGCGCCTATATGCTTGCCTTAGTTGCCTCTTTAATGCTTTAAGAGTGTATGTTGAATGCTCCATGTCTTGGCTTTAATGCATGCCTTCGGATTCATGTCATCTAGATGCCATCTAGGTGGTCCTTTAGGCTTAGTTTTATGTGTTAAAACTCTGTTTTTAAGTGTTTAAGTATTGCCATGTGTGGTTGTGCTAAGTGTGGTTCAAAGCCCCATTGACTTGCTTTGAACCTTAAGCCATTTGCATGCTTTGTTTGGCTTGCTTTGTTGCATGATTTGGCATCATGTTTTGCATGAATTTCAGAGCTTTTCATGTATACTAATAGTCCATGTTTGTGTCTCTTATATGTGCTTGAGAGTTGCCATGTTTGTGCCTAAGTGTTGGACCATGATTGTATGCATGCGTGTGTGCATTTTAGCCCTCATTTCTTTGGTTTTGGCCCTTGTTTTTGAGCCTTTTTAGAGTTGCCCAATTCATGTCTAAGTCCATCATTTACTTGGTTTGCATGCTTGCCTTGCATGTTTGCTTGGATGCTTTGCATAAGTGTATTGCATAGTCCATGTTGCATGATAGATAACATGCTTAGGGTTGCATTGCATTAGCATGCATACTAAGCCTCTTGAAATAAAGTATGATGGAGGTTTGGCACCCTTGTTTGCTTGTTTGCATTGCATGCATTTGAAATCAAAGTTGCATTCTTGGTTCTTAGGGCCATCATGCATGGAAATACGCGATTGGTGGTCCGGGAATCGAGGCACATGCCCCTTTGAGTCAATAACATGATAAGGGGTGTGTATAGTGCATAAATACCTTGAATCACATTGCCATGCATGTTGTTGTCTTCTGCTGCTGTGGGTTGCAGGTTCTGCAGGTGTTAAGTGCCGGCCGGCACTATTCAGTGCCTATCGGCAATCAATTTCCAGCCGATAACTTCATCTAGTGCCGGTGGCCTCCTTCTTCAGCCGGTGGTGCTCTAACCCAGCCGGTGGTACTCCCCAGTCCCCTGAGAGGCACTCCTGGGACTTTAGCAATTTTCTGAGGAGGATAGCAGGGGAAACAGAGGCAATCCGTGCATGGCAGTGCGGTTCCGAGCCAGTTCCGAGCGCGTGCTGCATTTGGTCCTCATCCCGAGGCGATTTACTGTTTAATTAGATTAATTATTTTGTTTAATTAATTTAGTTGATTTGTAATATTTTAATTAGCTTGCGTAGTTAATTAATTTGTATATTCTTTCGGTCCCTCCGAGCGAGGGCAAAGCTGTAATAAGTGTGTGTGAGTGGGTGTATGTTTTCCAATCCCCACTTCTTTCTTCCCTTTTATTTACCTGCTTACGATGGTAGATTAGGGCACGTTTAAATTAGCATACCTTATGCAATGCATGCGTGCATTCATGCATTTGTTTACATGCACCGGGCTCGGTACATCATACAAACTGCATCGTATTTTCGATTTCCAAATTGAATACGTGCTACTCGCGCATTTTATATGCCATGTTTAGGGTTAGCCGAGCCTACTCTAGATTGCATCTATGCTTGTGTTGCACTAGCCATTTAACATGAACTAGGTCATGCATGTTTTGCTAACTAGTTTATTGTTTTGGCACGGAGTACGATGTAAGTATTTTTGTTTTAGCATACCACATGCGTGTGAATGCTAACATGACAGTATGCTTACCATGCGGCTAAATGCTTATGTGATATTACTGTTTGAATGCCTGTGGGTGAAGGTTGGATTGCTTGAGTTGCAACAACTCATTGAAATCCGTATTTTAGCCTACTTGCGAGTAGCAAAATCTAACACGTTTTTTTTTTTTTTTTTTAGACAAAACGGATATGCAATGTTTATTTCCAAGATAGGCAATCTAGTCTATACTTTTGTGTTGTGCGCATCACATAGTAATTCTAGGTTAATAACCGGAATAAGAACGCATAAAGTTTTCAAAAACGGATATCATGGTTAGTAGAGGCCGGTCTTCGGACCGGGCGAGAGGGGGTGCTCATAGCTGACCTTCCCCGATCGTACCCAAGCTCCCGAGCCAAGTCACTTTGGTGATGACGGACACGTGGCCTTCGGCACCGAGTCAGGGTTTCCTAAATTCCCCCATTTTAAAATATTTAGGTGGCGACTCTGTAATCTGGCAAAGCAGCCCATGTTTGGCACTTCTTTTCAAAAATCTGTTTCTCAAAACGATTTGCCGGATTTGGACTCTTTGGTTCAGATTTAGAACCGTGACAATTTGAGTCCGAACTATAGTCAGCCCGATATGAACAGAACGGGAGTTCATCCTCCCGGGACGTTCGGGGACGTCTACACTTGGCCAGGGCGCGAGCTTGGGAAGCTGAATGGGCCCAACTCGCGGGCTGGCTAAGGCACAGATTAGTCGGCCATTACGCTTGAAAACTCGGCCGGCAAGATTAATAAATCTGCCCTTACCTTGGCCAAGGCGCGAGCTTGGGAAGCCCAATGGGCCCAACTCGCAGGCTGGCTAAGGCCTAGATTGATCGGCCGTTACGTTTGAAAACTCGGCCAGCAAGATTAATAAATCTGCCCTTGCCTTGGCCAGGGCGCGAGCTTGGGAAGCCGAATGGGCCTAACTCGCGGGCTGGCTGTGGCACAAATTGATTGGTCGTTACGCTTGAAAACTCGCGGGCAAAATTAACAAATCTGCCCTTACCTTGGCCAAGGCGCGAGCTTGGGAAGCCGAATGGGCCCAACTCGCGGGTTGGCTAACGCACAGATTGGTCGGCCGTTACGCTTGAAAACTCATGGGCAAGATTAATAAATTTGCCCTCGCCTTGGCCAGGGCGCGAGCTTGGGAAGTCGAATGGGCCCAACTCGCGGGCTGGCTGAGGCACAGATTGGTCGGCCGTTACGCTTGAAAACTCGGCCGGCAAGATTAATTAATCTGCTCTTGCCTTGGCCAGGGCGCGAGCTTGGGAAGCCGAATGTGCCCAACTCGCGGGCTGGCTAAGGCACAGAGTGGTCGGCCATTACGCTTGAAAACTCGCAGGCAAGATTAATAAATATGCCCTTGCCTTGTCCACGGCGCGAGCTTGGGAAGCTGAATGGGCCCAACTCGCGGGCTGGCTAAAGCACAGATTTGTCGGCCGTTATGCTTGAAAACTCTCGGGCAAGATTAATAAATCTGCCCTTGCCTTGGCCAGGGCGTGAGCTTGGGAAGTCGAATAGGCCCAACTCGCGGGCTGGCTGAGGCACAGATTGGTCGGCCGTTACGCTTGAAAACTCGGCCGGCAAGATTAATAAATCTGCCCTTGCCTTGGCCAGGGCGCGAGCTTGGGAAGCCGAATGGGCCCAAGTCGCGGGCTGGCTAAGGCACAGATTGATCGGCCGTCACGCTTGAAAACTCGCGGGCAGGATTAATAAATCTGCCCTTGCCTTGGCCAGGGTGCGAGCTTGGGAAGCCGAATTGGCCCAACTCGTGGGCTGGCTAAGGCACAGATTGATCGGCCGTTATGCTTGAAAACTCGGCCGGCAAAATTAATAAATTTGCCCTTGCCTTGGCAAGGGCGCGAGCTTGTAAATCTAAAATGATTGGTGCGGAGAGAGGAACTCAACGGACATCGGGTTATGAAAAGGGGTTTCAGGATGGCCTGAAGGTTGGGATAGAGAAGACCAAACTGGACCTTGCCGAGGAGGTCTGTCGATGTGAAAATCGTGGATTTAAGCCCGGTTGGATTAAGGCCCTTCAAACCGAGGGATCTCTCGAAGCCGTGGGAATTGACTCAGCCTTGCCCCTGTATCATTGCCATCACTTTCCTTATCCCGGTTTTGAAATTGAGAAGAGCGACGATGAGGGTGCCGAATGAATAGACATTGTGATGAATAAATAGAATTTCTTTTCTTTTCAGCATTTGTATTTGGTCTTGAAATGTTATGTGTTTAACTAATCGTATTATTTCATCTTTCTGGCAAGTTTTGTATTGTATGGCGTAAATGCTTAGACATGCATTGACTGGATTGAATTAAGAATGATTCTTATTGAATATTTATTCGGCCCATCATGTGGTCCGAATACAAACCTCAGAAAGGCCAATCGTGATATCCACGAAGGCGCTCCGAATTCGTAATCTTATTCGGCCTTAACAGGCTTAATTGGCCTTAAGGTGTCATGCACCAAAAGGGGGTCTCCGAATCCGGAGACTTTATTTTGGCCAATCGTGACATCCACGAAGGGCGCTCCGAATCCGGAGTCTTATTCAGCCTTAGGGTGTCATGCACCGAAAGGGGGCTTCGAATCCGAAGACTTTATTTTGGCCAATCGTGACATCCACGAAGGGCGCTCCGAATCCGGAGTCTTATTCAGCCTTAGGGTGTCATGCACCGAAAAGGGGGCTCCGAATCCGGAGACTTTATTTTGGCCAATTGTGACATCCACGAAGGGCGCTCCGAATCTGGAGTCTTATTCAGCCTTAGGGTGTCATGCACCGAAAGGGGGCTCCGAATTCGGAGACTTTATTTTGGCCAATCGTGACATCCACGAAGGGCGCTCCGAATCCGGAGACTTTATTTTGGCCAATCGTGACATCCACGAAGGGCGTTTCGAATCCAGAGTCTTATTCAGCCTTAGGGTGTCATGCACCGAAAGGGGGCTCCGAATCCGGAGACTTTATTTTGGCCAATCGTGACATCCACGAAGGGCGCTCCGAATCCGGAGTCTTATTCGACCTTAGGGTGTCATACACCGAAAGGGGGCTCCGAATCCGGAGACTTTATTTTGGCCGTGGAAGGCTTAATCGGCCCTTATTAACCAAGGCTTGGGAGCGAGCATGAGAAAACGAAAGACTTTGTATTGCAAAGGTGGAACATATACAAGTACCAAGCCCACAAGTTAGGTCAATGATAGAATTTACGCAAATGTGTAGAATTCCAAGGCTGTAGCAGGCTTCTTCCTGACATGTCTGAGAGCCGATGTGCCCCTGTTCCTGCGATGGATTCAATTTGATAGGGGCCGTCCCAGTTTGGACCCAATTTTCCATCGGCCGGTCTCCAGTCAGCAGGAAGTACCTTCTTTAGGACACGCTCTCTTGGCGTGTATCGGCGCAACTGAACTAGCTGATTATATGACTTGGCGAGCTGCTGCTGCTGATAGGGCAAACATCATGTCGTTTCGGCCTGTGTCAAAAACTTGCGATTTCAGAGTCGGGCAGCCGATTTCTAGGGGTAAGATTGCCTGGGTTCCAAAGCATAGAGCAAACAGCATTTCTCTAGTGGACCTCCTCGGCGTAGTACGATGGGCCCACAATACACTCGGCAACTCTTCGACCTATTTGTCTTTAGCTTTTTCCAGCCTCTTTTTGATGCCGTCCATGATGGATTTGTTAGAGGCTTCGGCTTGACCATTGCTTTGGGGGTAGGCCCGTGTCGAGAAGTAAGGCCGAATGCCATATTTGGTGCATAACTCTCGGTATACGCCACAATGGAACTGGGTGCCATTGTCTGAGATGAGAGCTCTCGGAATGCCGAATCGTGTTATGATGTTTCTCCATACAAAGCATTTAATGTCGGCATCTCGTATATGTGTTAGGGCCTCCGCTTCAACCCATTTTGTGAAGTAGTCTGTGGTGACGATTAAGAATCGCTTGTTCCCTGGGGCCCTAGGCAATGGCCCTATGATATCAAGTCCCCACTATGCAAACGGCTAGGGGCTGGTGATAGAGCTCAACTCTTCGGCAGGCAGATGGGCTAATGGAGAGAACTTTTGGCACTGTTCGCACTTTCTTACATAGCTCTCCGCGTTAGCTCTCATTGTCGGCCAATAATATCCCTGCGTTATAGCTTGATGGGCCAGAGAGCGTCCGCCAGAATGGGCGCCGCAACTGCCCTCATGTATCTCTGTCAGAAGCTCCTCCACTTTGTCGCGGTGCACGCATTCCAAATATGGACCAGAGAGGGACTTTTTGTAAAGCCCTCCTTGCGGATCCAGATAGTATCGCAGAGCTTTATTTCGCAGCTTGTGTGCTTCTTTTTTGTCCCCTGGGAGTTGCTCAGAAGAGAGGAATGCAACGATGGGGTCCATCCAGCTTGGTGCGGATTCTATAACATTGACGTGGATTTCCTCCGAAGGGCCGATACTCGGCTCTAGGACGAAGCCTACTTCGATGGTCCGTTTGATCTCAGAATTGATGGCGGAGGCTAGGCATGCCAAGGCATCCGCGTGTGTGTTCTGGTCACGTGTTATTTGGTTCAGTTCATGATGGTCAAATTTTGCCAGCAAGGAATTGGCCGTTTTCATGTAGGCCGCCATACGGTCGTTTCTTGCTGCGTACTCCCCCTTTAGCTGATTGATTACCAACTTTGAATCACAAAACACGAGCAGACGCCGTGGGCCGAGAAGGTGCGCATTCCGCAGACCGGCTAGAAGGGCTTCGTATTCGGCTTCGTTATTTGATGCTTCGAAGCCAAGCTTGACGGCCTGCTCAATTACTGCGCCGTCCGGAGACATGATTACAACTCCGGCGCCACTGCCCCTTTGGTTAGATAATCCATCACAGTATAGTTGCCAAATATCCTCGACATAAATTCTCCAGTTCGGCTTCGGTAGAACTTCGGCCTTTGGTCGATCAGGTTTGAGGCCGGCAAGCTCGCCAGTGAATTCGGCAACAAAGTCGGCCAACACCTGCCCCTTGATTGCAGTTTTCGGTAAAAACCGAATGTCGTATTGGCCGAATTCAAGAGCCCATTTTGAAACACATCCCGATGCTTCTGCACTTCGTAGTGCTGATCGGAGGGGATAATCTGTTAGCACCCCAATGCTATGTCCCTGGAAGTAATGCATCAGCTTTCTTGCCGTCATGACTAGGGCTAAGATGAGTTTTTCCAGCGGAAGGTAGCGTGTTTCGGCGTCAACCATTGCCTTGCTCACATAATACACTAGCCGTTGCTCCCCCTCCTTCTCTTTTAACAGTACGGCGCTGACGGCCCTATCAGAAACTGCCAGCTACAGGATGAGCGGGGTCACCAGCGGCGGGTGTGGTCAAGAGAGGTACTGAGCGGAGGTACATCTTGAGTCCGTTGAAGGCTGATTCGTATTCGGCGGACCATTCAAAAGCCCTACCCTGCCGTAGTGTCTGAAAGAATTGTCGGCAGTGATCTGTAGACCAGCTGATGAACCTGTTAAGTGCGGCGGTCATCCCCATCAACTTTTGGACTTCTTTTATTGAACGGGGGGAGCCGAGTTCCAGGATTGCTGTGACTTGCCTCGGGTTGGCTTCGATTCCTCGGTGATTAACGATGTAACCCAGGAATTTGCCAGAGCCGATTCCGATCGCACAATTGGAAGCGTTCAGTTTCATTTTGTATTTGCGTAAGATGCTGAATGTCTTCCCTAGATCGGCTATATAATTCTGTTCTTCTTTGGACTTGACCACCATATCGTCGATGTATACTTCCATAGTGTGGCCGAGTTGCTCTTTGAACATGGCGGTGACCAATCTTTGGTAGGTTGCCCCCACATTCTTCAGCCCAAAAGGCATAACTTTGTAGCAATAGGTTCCTCTTGGGGTGAGGAATGCAGTTTTGTCCTAGTCATCCAGATGCATGGCGATTTGATGATAGCCTCTATAAGCATCGAGGAAGCTCATGCGTTGATGACGTGCCGTCGCGTCGACAAGCTGGTCGATTCTAGGTAGAGGAAAACAGTCCTTGGGGTAGGCTTTGTTCAGATCCGTGAAGTCGACGCACACTCGCCAAGTCCCATTTTTCTTCTTCACCACCACTGTATTGGAGAGCCACGTAGGGTAAGTGACTTCTCTAATTGCCCTGGCATCAAGCAGTCTGTCTACCTCCTCAACAACGGCAGCAGTGTGTTCTGCAGCTGACCGTCGACCTTTCTGAATGATCGGCTTACATTTCGAATCGACATTCAGATGGTGCTGTGAGACTGATGGGTCTATTCCCAGCATTTCATACGGATTCCACGCGAAGACGTCAAGGTTGTTGAGCAAGAAAGAGATCAGCTGCTGCCTGTCGGCTTGATTCAGAGAGGCGCCGATCATGAAGAACCTTTCTGGGCTTCCATCAATGTCAACTCGGTCTAGGTCTTCCGTGGCCTTCTCATTTGGACACCGCCCAACGTCATCCAGGATCTCCCGATTCGGCACCTCAATGGAGTTTACTTGCAGTTCCGTTGGCGTTTTGGCGTCAAGGAGATAACATGCTTGTGCCGATTTCTGGGATCCGCGGATTTGCTCAATGCCATGTTCTGTTGGGAAACGTAGCAGTTGATGATAGGTGCTTGGGACGGCCTGCAATGTATGCAACCACGATCGTCCCATGACGAGATTGTACGGTGAAGGCAGCCGGACGACCAAGAACTCCACATCCACCGTTCTGGAGCCTGCTCGAACGGGTAAGCTGATCTTTCCCAAGGGGTACTCTGGAGTGGCATTGAAGCCAAATAGTAGATAAGGGGCCGGAGTCAGGTCTGACTCGTTGAAGCCGAGTTTGGTGAAGGTTTTATAATACATAACCTCCGAGGTACTGCCCTGGTCAATAAGAACGCGTTCGACGGTGAACCGGTTTACACGCAGCTCAACAACCAACGGATCGATGTGAGGGAGGGTTACACCGATCAGATCAGAATCATCAAAAGTGATACTTCGCGTCACTCGGGGCCGCTTTGCTGGCGTGAGTTGTTGTTGGGGGCCTGGATGCGATTGAATTGCATGCACGGCCGGGGCTGTTGGTAGGCTGTATATCATGTGGACGGTGTCGAGGGGAAGTGCATCCTGCAGAGGGGCAGGTGTTTCGACCACACTCTTCTGGATGCATTGGTGGAGACGTTTGTCCATTGTCAAATCGTCAAGATGATCCGTTGAGGCATAGTGGCCGTCGGTTTCTTGCTATCGGATCCGAGATCGTTGATCATTTGCCCTCGGGGGTCGCTCAGAAGCCTGGCGCACCGTTTGTTTGGATTTTGCTATTGCCGAGGCCAGATCGCGACGGAGGCGTTCGTTCTCAGCAATGATGTTGTCCAACCTCTGTTCGGTTCGCCTAGCTTGAGCCATGGTCGCTTGTATTGTCGTTTGCATCCGGTTTGAAGATGAGCGGAGGTCCGAGGCAAGTTTTGCTGCGATAGTTTTTGGTCCAAGCGAGTTTGCTGGAATGAGATCACCTCTCTGTGCGGTCTTGTCAGTGGCTACCGGAGGATCTTCAGTCACGCCTTCCATGGATGTAGTTGAGTATTCCCACAGACGGCGCCAATTGTGGAGAAGTGGTTTGGAAATACTCTTCAGATCCTGGGAGATGCTGCTTATCCTCAGCTAGTCACCTGAAAAGATGGAAACACTCCGGTCGGGGGTGCCGGAATTAGCACTCCGACGGACAAGTTAGTTCAGACACTCAAGATAGCTTCTTGTCTAAGTTAAGTGGAGTGATTCTTATATACCTTTCTAGATTTGTGGTTCTTGTATTTATACTTACTTTTCTGGGCCTCGGGGCCTGAGCCTACTTTTATCCCATTCACCTTATATTCATTCGGATCTACTGACCCCCGTCTATTCGGCCTCACTAACGCAAACGGCGCCCTAGTTACGCAATACGGAGCCGAGTAGTATCCAGTTTCTGGGGTACGCATATTCCGGCTATTCCACTTATTCGGCTCCCACATATATGTAATACAACCAAAAATATCAAAAAGAGTCCAACAGCCTCAAGCCTCCCAAGCTATGTCCTTGGAGGTGGCATACTACCTGTACCTGAAAATGATGTCCCATATAGGGTAAGCCAATGCTCAGTAGAGATATGCTAAACAAAATATGAGCAATAACTAAATCATTAGCATTTGACAAATGTTTAACTCACATAAATCAGTTCATAACCCATTTCAAATACATGACAAATGTGTCCATGTTTCATTCCATTTTCATTACTTATCCAATTCCTCAATTCATAATCCTGGCTCAAAACCTGGCCATATACTTTAAATGAGATTACATCTCATATCAATAATTCTTCCATTTCATCAATTTAAATGAGATGACAACTCATATCAAAACACTTCCATACTTCACAAATGATACACAGATTTACTGTATCAATAATTTAATAGATACACATATTTGCTGTATCAATGGAGTCCATCCCCTATCTCCTCCCACATAACATCCGGTTTAGGAGTCCATCCCCTATCTTCCCCTAAACCGTGGAGTACATCCCCTATCTCCTCCCACACAACACAATGTATATAAACACATACCATATACATAATCAATCAATACATAAATTCAATGTATTATTCCAACCGTCATCTTCGATGACATATTCAATTGATTAGTTTTAGTTTGCCTAATCATCATGCATTGTCTACAACAATCAAGACTATCCTCCACCGATAGCCCAAAGCAGTTATTTCTAAACAAATAATAAATGCCTCAACAGATATAAAATCTCAACATTTTCAAAGTGAGTGATTAATAAATCCAACTCCACCATTCTAACTCATAATGAGCCAATTCCATTATTTCCAACCCAATTTCACATTTCCACAACAATTGTCATTAATTACACTAATGACCCAAATATACCCAAACATGGCATTTTTCCCTTTTTTCTCAATATTGACCCAAAGGCTCAAATATTAACAACAACATCAACAATCCCCTTTTTAGACCCAAAATATACATATATGAGTCAAAAACAACAAAACCCCTCTTTTGAAAATAACACATTTCAAACCCTAACTTTCCAAATCAACCCATCTATACAAATAACTCAATGTCTATGTTAAAGCACATAAGAATGAGTAGAAATCCCTACCTCAATAGATGAAACCCAATGGAGAAGATGAAGAAATCTCGAAGTGCTCCAAACCAAGAAATTTTCGGATCAAAAGATAGCCCTCGACAAACTCAACAACTTTTACAAAGGCCCAAGATGAGAAAATCACTCCTACTAGATCAATCCCTAGAGAGAAGGCAAGGTTTTAGAGAGAGGAGCTCTCAAATCTAGTTTTGGGAAAGTAAGAGAGAAAGGGAAATGAAAAAGTGATCCAAAAAGGTGAAATCCCGATGTGCTATACCAGTCGCCACGCTCGAGCGTGGAAACCCCCACTTGAGCATCAGACACAGACTCACACTCGAGCGTCAAAAGCGTCGATCGAGCGTAGATTGCACACTTCCAGAAGTTTTTGCAGACATGGTCCCTACTTCGAGCGTCAAACTCCCCACTCGAGCGCTCGAGCGGAGTAACAAAATCAAAGGATCACGCTCGAGCGTCAAAACTCCCGCTCGAGCATCTGAAGACCTGCAGACAAAAGTACTGGGAGATGGAAAATCACGCTCGAGCGTCAAAAGCCTCGCTCGAGCGTGAAGGCCAAAATCTGAGCATCAACTCTAGGTTTCAAAACACAACCAACCTGTTTCAAACCTGCCCAACACAACCCAAGACTCAAATACAAAGAGTAAGGGAAGGAAATGAGAATGAGACAACAACACAACCACGGAACCAAGTTCGGAATACAATATACAAAGGAAAGGAAAACCAGGATCGCTATAACCTTCCCTCCTTAAAAAATTTCGTCCCCGAAATTAAGTATAAGTTTTCAAAAACAAGTTTTTCTCAATTCTCAACAACATTACAGTTCATTTCCCAACAACTTGACCCATTACCAGTCATTCCATCTCTATTCAAGAGGCATTTCACAATATATACTCAATTATGCATTAATAGCATGCTTTCCTTGAAATTTACCAATCTCAACACATATTTCACAATTCTGTATCATATTCAATATTCATGATATACTTCCATTTCTACATTACGTTCAACATATGCAATGTTACATTAAACTTCCACTTCAAGGCAAGTTTCAAAATACTTCCATAAATCCAAAACATATACGATGTTTTACAACTCAAAACATAATTAATGCTCTTAAAGTTCATTAATATTACAAAATCCCAATACATGGTTAAACAATTACAGACAAGTCCGGATATTTCTCATGGACATCCACCTCACGTTCCCAAGTGGCTTCCTCCACTCCGTGATGTTTCCACAAAACTTTTACCAAGGGAATAGTCTTGCCTCGCAAGACTTGATCTTGCCTATCCAAGACCTGAACCAGTCTTTCCCTCATATGAGATATCCTCGTCAACCTCCAAATCGGTCCAATCCAACACATGGGACGGATCCGGCTCATACTTCCGAAGCATACTAACATGAAATACGTCATGTACCCCGGACAACTGCGGCAGTAAAGCTAAACGATAGGCAACCTCTCTAATCCTCTCAAGGATCTCAAAGGGACCAATAAACTGAGGGGACAACTTCCCACTCTTCCCGAACCTCATCAAACCTCATCTAGGTGATATTTTTCAGAAAAACATGATTACCCGTCTCAAATGCCAAAGGCCTCCTCCTACGGTCGACATAACTCTTTTGGCGACTCTAGGCTGTAACAAGCCTCCTACGGATAAGCTCAACTTTCTCCGTCGTTTCCCTCACCAACTCCGGGCCCAACAAAGGTGCATCACCCACCTCGGCCCAACAAACTGGAGACCTACAAAGTCGGCCATACAAGGCCTCGAACGGTGCCATACAGATACTCGACTGAAAACTGTTGTTGTAGGCAAACTCTACCAAGGCCAAGTGCCTCTCCCGCGTCCCACTAAAGTCAAGGACACAACCTCGAAGCATATCCTCAAGGATTTGAATAGTACGCTCAGACTGCCCATCAGTCTGAGAATGATAAGCCGTGCTAAAGGTCAATCTAGTACCCAAGGCACTCTGCAAACTCTGCCACAACTTAGCAGTAAAGCGTGGATCTCTAGCAGAGACGATCGGCACTGGGACCCCCGTGCAACCTCACTATGTCCCGAATATACAAGTCGGCAAGATGATCTATCGAATCTCTCACGTGCATAGGAATGAAGTGCGCCGACTTAGTCAACCGGTCTACAACCACCCAAATAACATCACTACCCTGCTGAGTCCTCGGAAGACCTACGACGAAGTCCATAGTGACATGCTCCCACTTCTACTCGGCAATAGGCAAGGGTTGCAACAAACCCGCTGGCCTCTGATGCTCGGCCTTCACTTGCTGACAAGTAAGGCACTTAGACACGAAAACTGCCACGTCCTTCTTCATACCCGGCCACCAAAACTGGCGACCCAAATCACGATACATCTTGGTGCCTCCGAATGCACCGCAAGGCGTGAATGGTGAAACTCTCGGAGTACCTCCTCTCGGCAAGACTCCAGCACAAACAAGCGGTCTCGGTATCTCACACTCAGGTCGGGATACACAGACAAACCCTTCTCAGCTTTCCCACTGGAGATCTTCTCTCGAAGGGATTCTACCTCAAGGTCACCTCTCTGTGCCTCTAACACTCGATTCACAAGTGTGGGCTGCGCAACAACAGAAAACAAGGCCGCAGCCTCAACGGATTCGCCCAGAAGCAAATCAAACTCCCCAAGTGCACCCAACATCTCCCATTCCCGGATGGCTATACAAGCGACATCACTAATGGATTTCCTACTAAGGGCATCGGCCACAACATTGGCCTTTCCCGGGTGATAGTGCAACTCAAAGTCGTAGTCCTCAATGAACTCCATTCACCTTCTCTGCCTCAAATTCAAGTCCCTCTGTGTAAACAGATACTTCAGACTCTTATGATCCGAGAATACCTCGAATCTCTCACCGTAAAGGTAGTGCCTCCAAATCTTTAAGGCAAAAATTACAGCTGCTAGTTCTAGGTCATGTGCAAGGTAATTCCTCTCGTGTATTTTCAACTGACGTGAGCCATAAGCTACCACTTTCCCCTCTTGCATCAACACACAACCCAAACCCTCTCGTGAGGCATCACAATAAACCGCATAACCCAAACCTCTCTCTGGATTAATCAAAATCGGGGCGGTGTTCAAATCTAACCTTCAACTCTTGGAACGACTTTTCACAAGTCTCACTCCATACAAACTTGACCCCTTGCCGCGTCAATCTAGTCAACGGTGAAGCTATCCTAGAGAAGTCTTTCACAAACCGGCGATACCCAGCTAATCCCAGAAAACTGCGGATCTCAAAAAACACTTTTAGGCTATGCCCAATCCTGCACTGCCTCAATCTTGGATGTATCAACAGACACCCCTTCCCCAGAAACCACATGGCCTAAGAATTTGACCTCTCTCAGCCAGAACTCACATTTCCCAAACTTGGCATATAGCCTATGGGCTCTAAGCAACTCAAGCACCACTCTCAAGTGTTCCTCGTGCTCCCCCTCCGAAGGTGAATAAATCAGAATGTCATCCACGAAAACGACCACAAAGCGATCTAAGAATTCCCGGAAGATCTAGTTCATCAAGTCTATAAACACTGCCAGTGCATTAGTGAGCCCAAATGGCATCACCAGAAACTCATAATGGCCATACCGCATACGGAATGCCGTCTTCGGAATATCCTCCTCCCTGACCCTCAACTAATGGTAACCCGATCTCAAGTCTATCTTAGAGAAACAACGAGAACCCTTCAACTGGTCAAACAGATCATCTATACGGGGCATAGGGTATTTATTCTTAACCGTAGCCCAATTCAATTTTCGGTAATCAATGCAAAGTCTCAAAGCACCATCTTTCTTTTTAGCAAAGAGGGCCGGTGCTCCCCTTGGCGAAACACTAGGGCGAATGAAGCCCTTATCTAGCAACTCCTGGAGTTGAATCTTCAACTCACTTAACTCGGCTAGGGCAAAACGGTAAGGTGCCATAGAATTCGGCACTGTGCCGGGCACTAAATCAATAGAGAACTCTATCTCTTGATGAGGTGGCAAACTGACAAGGTCCTCGAGAAAAACATCCGAATACTCGCAAACCACTCTTGGCAACTCAACCCCGGTCTCATCACACTCACTACTCATAAGGCTAGCGAGAAGACCACTAAGCTCACTCCACCCTCGCGGATCATACACCGGTGGCAACACAACTACCAACCCGATCCCCCCAGAAAATGGAAATAATCCCCGCTCAAAGTACATACTGTGACCCTCTGGCGATAACAATCAATAACAGCCCGGTATGACGATAGCCAGTCCATACCCAAAATAACATCGAAACCCGACATGGGCATGACTACAAAAGGAAATGGAAGCTGACGATCTGCGACCTCTATATCACAACCTCTACACCCTTGTTTCAAAATCAACTCACCTCCAATAGGTGATACAACACAAATAGGAGATACTAACTGTGCCAACTCCAAACCCAAAACAGATGCAAATGCAGCAGATATAAAAGAATGGGATGCACCCGTATCTATCAACACATTGGCAACCGAGTTGCAAAACAAGAAGGTACCTCTCACAACAGATGGAGCCGGTACAAGATCCTGCGCGGTGACAGCATACACACGCCCTGAAGGCCCCCTGATCTACCTGCTCACCTCTAGGAGCAAAAGACTGCTGCATAGACTGGGACGACGAAGCTCCCTGATTGGCCCTCGAGGCCTAAACTAACTGAGCTGGCTGAAAACTCTACCTCTGCCCAGATGCACCAGAAGTGCCACTCAACTACGGGCAAAACCTCTTCAGGTGCCCCGCTTGACCACACTGATAACAAGAGAGCGGCTGGCCTCTGCCCTGACTTTGGCTCTGAGGTCGAGCCGAAGATGAAGCTGCTCTCTACCCCTCCGCCCTTCTGCGGGCAAGCTGGAGACTTGTGGCCCAGCTGACCACATTTGTAACAAGTCACGTCTCCCTGACTGCCTCTCCCAGGGCCTCGGCACTGGAAAGGTAGATCTAGCAAAACCACCCTGAGACTGCTGAGGGTTAGCACCCCTCTGTCTCCTACCATCACCCTGGCCATCCTGACTCCTTTTGGAGCCTCTCTGCCTCTCCTCCTCCTCCTGCATCATACTCTCCATATGGGCCGTAGCATCTACAAGACGCCCATAGTCCCGGGTCATAGAAGCCCCAACTCTTATCTTAAGGCCATGCCTCAACTTCCTCTCAAACTCGATACAACGGTGCTCCTCAAACGCCACAAGCTCCGGTGCGAACCTGGATAGACTGGTAAATACGGCCTCAAACTCGGCCACTGACAAACTCAGCTGCTTGAGCTGGCAAAACTGGTCTCTCAACTTCTCCCTAACAACTGGAGATAAATACTTCTCCTGGAAAGCATCCACAAAAGCCTCCCATGTGCCACCAATACGACCCTTCATAAACTTCCACCACTGACCCACATCCCCCTTTAGCTGGAAAGATGCCAAGGTCACCCTCAATGCTCTGTCTTCGATGCCAAGCATCTCAAACGTCTTAGTTATCTTCTCCAACCACTCATCTGCCTTAAGTGGCTCCTTAGGATCCCCAACAAACTCATCCGGGTTAGATCGGAAGAACTCCCTCTTCAGAAAGGAAGGCCCTGCATCAACAACCTGGGCCTGGGCTTGATTCTCAGCCCTAAGAATGCCCATGGACTCCTCAATGCTCCTGCCATCTCGTGGGCTAAGGCGCCCATGGCCTGCTGACCTCCTGGCTCGGCCATATTGGCCTGGCCAACACCCTCCTGCTGCGCCGGAATCTCATCCGGTATAGGCATCTCCTGCCTCCTAGGCCTACCTCGCATACCACCACGTCCTCGTCCTGACATCCTAATAAAGGTAACGAAGAACATTAGCACATTCATAAATGTACCGAAGCTAAAACACTCACGTCCTAATGCATGGACAACTGTAATTCACTCCACGTAAGAGAATCTGGTTTTGGGAAAGTAAGAGAGAGAAAGGGAAATGAAAAAGTGATCCAAAAAGGTGAAATCCCAATGTGTTATACCAGTCGCCACGTTCGAGCGTGGAAACCCTCGCTCGAGCGTCAGACACAGACTCACGCTCGAGCGTCAAAAGCACCGATCGAGTGTAGATTGCACACTTCTAGAAGTTTTGCAGACATAGTCCCCGCTCGAGCGTCAAACTCCCTGCTCGAGCGCTCGAGCGGAGTAACAAAATCAAAGGATCACGCTCGAGCGTCAAAACTCCCACTCGAGCGTCTGAAGACCTGCAGACAAAAGTACTAGGAGATGGAAAATCACGCTCGAGCGTCAAAACGCCCGCTCAAGCGGAGAAGCAACAACGAAGGGCCCGCTCGAGCGTCAAAAGCCTCGCTCGAGCGTGAAGGCCAAAATCTGGGCATCAACTCTAGGTTTCAAAACACAACCAACCTGTTTCAAACATGCCCAACACAACCCAAGACTCAAATACAAAGAGTAAGGGAAGGAAATGAGAATGAGACAACAACACAACCACGGAACCAAGTCCAGAATACAATATACAAAGGAAAGGAAAATCGGGATCGCTATAAAAAAATTTCTCACTAATTATAAAATTATTTGTGAGGAATATATTTTCGTTACCAAAATGTTTTAATATTTTTGATATCTTTTGGTGAGGAAATAATATTGTCACCAATTTTGGTGGGAAATTTTTGATATATTGAGCTGTAATAAAAAAAAATAGGGTATTAATTTTTTTTACCCCTTTTTTGTTTATTACTCTCTCTCTCTCTCTTTCTCTCTCTCTCTCTCTCTCTCTCTCTCTCTCTCTCCCTCTTCCTCTCTCTCAAAATAGGGTATTAATTTGTCTTACCTCTTGCTCCTCCACCACGCCGATCGCCATCGTCGTCGCCTCTATTAGCCTTGCCGATCACCGCCGCCACTAGTAGCTTTGCCAGTAACCACCACATCTTCTTCGCTCGGTGATTTGGTACGTGATTTCTCTTTACTCTTTTTTTGGTGTCTCTTTCTCTTATTCTCTGTTTTGGTATGATGACAAAAATTAGTGAAGAAAACAAATTCCGTTACTAAATAAGAATAATCCATGAGGAATTATAAATTTTGTCACGTATAATAAAAAAATAAAAATAATAGGTGCCGAAATTTATTCTGTCAATAAATACTTACTTTTAGATGAGAAAAAAATTACGTTTCGTCACCTAAATTTTTCCCATTAATTTTTTTTTATGGCACCAAAAATTTTGAAAACTTTTGGTGAGAATTTTTTTTTTCACCAATTATAAATTTTGTCACTAATTATAAAATTATTTGTGAGAAATATATTTTCATCACCAATAATTTTTAATATTTTTTAGATGTTTTGGTGAGAAATAATGCTATCACCAATTTTGATGATAAAATTTTGCTATATTGAGCGACAATGACCAAAAAAAAGGGTACTAATTTTTTTTACCCTTTTTCTGTTTATCATCTCTCTCTCTCTCTCAAAATAGGCACTACTAAAAAAACAGTTAAAGATCACACTTTGACAAATAAAAATATCTCACTTTTATTAGTAGTGTGATAAAAAAAATTAGATTGATATGTTAATCACACTTAATTTGATTGAGTGTGATAATATTTATTTTTTACGGCATTTTTCAATTAAGTGTGATTGTATACATATTTTTTAATCTCACCTTCTAAATGTGATTATGTATAATTTTTTTAATCACAACTTCTAAATAAGTGTGATGAATATATATTGTAAAAAATTAAATTTCTTTTCTTCTTCTCTCTTTTGTGATTCACGCTCTCTCCCTCTCTCTCTCTCTCTCTCTCTCTCTCTCACTCAGAGAATGATAAACACCTCATGGGCACAACCTTTGCATCTCCTCCTCTTCTCTGAATTCGGATCCTCTTCTCTGAATTCGGATCCTCTTCCCCAATAGAGACCCACCCTCTTCGCCATAGACGGTGCTTTTCATTTCCCTTACAACCCTTCGAAACTCATTGGCTTGGGAAAGACCTACAATTTTGGTAAGGTTCTAAACCTAGAGTTTGTTTCTTTTTTTTCTTAAACCCTTCCCTTCTTAAATTAGGGCATTTGATTAAAGTATTTGGATTTCAATTCAACGATTTTCTGGGCGGGGGGTTTTGATTTTTTTTTTTTATATATATAAAATTCTTAGGTGGTGAGCTTTCCCCCCCCCTCCCTGTTTCTCCTTTTTTTTCATATTTAAAAAGAAAAAAGAAAGAAAAATCTAACAGACACCATGCTTATGGATATGAATCCAGAAACTCTAAGATTTGTCCTTTTTTTTTGTATGAGTTTCAATAGTCTAAATGGGATTCAAGTTTTGAAATGGGTTTGAAATATACAAGTGTTCTCTAGCCTTGTCCAAATGAATTTTATGTTTTTGTTTTTGTTTTTCCAATTTTTTTATTATGTAATGCAATCTATAATATCTATGAAGTTCATGTCTTCTTCTTTGTAGTTTTGCACCTTAAATGTTTATTTATTTACTTCATTGAACTTCAATGTAAAGGCTTTCATTTTCCTACATATTTCCTACAACTACAAAGGGTTTTGCACCTTAAATGTTTATTTATTTACTGTGGTATATGATTTGTTTGGTAGTAATTCTCCATATGGTATGAGTTATAACATGTTAAAATATGGCCAAAAACATGCTTGAACTAGGCTACAAGAAGGTAGAAAAGCATGCTCAAATACTAGGCCATCTACACATGCAAAGAAGACTCAAGGAGGGGAGGCCACCCCCTCCTATTTGGGACCTCAAAACCAAGTTTTTGCCACTGAAAATCCCCGAGATTTCAGTGGTTAAAAGGCTAAAAAGAAGTTGTTTGAAAAGCTTTAAGAGATGGCACAACTCTTAGTAAATAAGCAACAAAAGAGGGTGGAGCACCCCTTACTCCAAAAGGACCTCAAACTATCATTTTAAACACTTAAAAATAGAGGTTTTTGTAGATGATAACTTGGCCAAAAAAAGCATGCAAAGGTGGCCAAACCAATGTGCAAAAATAAACTTAAAAGGGGTAACTACTCACCCTTGAAGCACAGCGGCAAAACATCAACTTCTTTGAGCTAAAACCAAGCTTTTGACTTCAAATAGGACCTCCAAGTACCTCAGAAACAAGATGAAGGTATTTGGGCAAGGGGTTGTGTGCAAATATGTGAAGAAAACTCATTTTCAAGCCTAAAATAGGAAGAGAAAGAGAGTTCTAGAGAGAGAGAGGGGAAATTTTGCTTCTAAAATTTCTGAACCCCATGAAAGGGGGAGGGACCTCCCCTTATATAGGAATACAAGCTAAAAGCTTATTTCCATCCCTCCATACACATGTATGGAGGATGGCCGCAGTGACCAACAGCTGGCACACAAAATATCTGAAAAATGAGAAAAATGGTCGTCGGCCACTCTAGGTGGCCGACTGGCCACCTCCTCTAGCTGACCGGCCACCCAAGGTGGCCGACAAGAGGCACAAGTGGCCGACAAGGGCCAAAAGTGCCCGACAGGCCATTTCCTCCCTCCAGGCAAAGGGGCACCAGGGTTTGGCCCAAAAACAAGGCCAAAACACAGAGAGTTTAGAGGCTCAAAGACAAGGCGCTCGGCTGAGACCTTCAGGCACTTAAAACGAGCACAAACATGCACGATTATCACATGTGCGAACGATGACGCCTGAGTCTTAAGGTCGGTCAAAAATGGGGTGTCTACAGTAATATTATCACAAAATGTGTAACATCATTTTTTAATCACAAATTATTGTGACTCTTTCCCCCCCCCCCCCCCCCAAAAAAAAAAAAAAAAAACCAATTATGCCTAGCCTAATTAGCTACTATGACTCTCCTAAGGTTTTAGTCTCAAGATAGAGATCATTGGTTTAACTCTCTCTAAGAGGGAATTGAATTAGATAGCAAGGATTTGATACTTTGCAAAGGTGGAGGAGCTAACTTGTATAATTTATAAGTGTTAATCTAACAATTAACATAATCTTTATACATATCAGTACAGATTTTAAAAAATATATATATTACTTTTTTGAAGAAGTTACTTATTTACTTTTTACTTTTTTAATTAAAAACAACTTGTTTGGAAATTGTCAAACATAATCTAAGAATTAGAGACATTTAAGGCTTCCTATAAAAGTTAGCTAAAAAGCTAGCCAATTAGTTAAAAATAAACTTAGAAAAAAATTATTGCTCAAAAGTTTAGCTTGTTTTATACATTTTTAAGTTTTTACTTTTTTTAACTATTTTTTAGCTTAAACAAATTTGATTGGTTTGAATTTTGGTCAAAAAAATGAGTTCAGCAAATAATGTAACGCCCTCAAAATAATACATCAACTCATCATTTAACAGTTCTATAGACATGATAGATAAGTCACATTTTCATTCATCAGATTTAATATTACAAAACGGTATTTCATATAAGTTATAAATGTTTACAAAAAAAGTAATAGAATGCCCTGCGGGCTTACATCTTTCCAAGTTATTACTTGGTTGCACAAAAGAAGAGTGCTAACTCCTTATATATAAAGCCCTCGGCTTGAATTTACATGTAATTACTGAAACAAAAATAACAAAACAGAGCCTTTGACTCCTAGGCCTCCCAAGCTAGGACATTGGAGGCGGTATGTCACCAGTACCTAAAAATGGTGTCCCAAGTAGGGTGAGCCAAAGCCCAGTAGAGATATTCTAAACCAAATATGAGAAATAACTAAAACATTAGCATTCAACAAATGGCTAACACTTGTAAACTAACATATACCCTTACCATAGCCCAACAACTATCACATCCATATTTCAATCCACTTCCTTTTAGTTATCCAAATCAATTCACATACATGGTTCATTATTTGTCCAAATAATTAAACACAAGACTACAACTCATATTATCAACACTTCAATCATCAACGTTATTCAAACGTATTTAAGATTTCGGGACTTTCACCCTGGACACTCCGGCCAACTTAATTATCAATGGAGTCCAACCCCTCTCTCCTCCCAAACGATGGAGTACATCCCCTATCTCCCCCCATACAAAGATACATATACAATGTATTCAAATACATTATCATATACAATGATCAAATTAAAGTACATATTCAATGTGTTAATCCAACCTTCATATTCAATGACATAATTCAGTTGATTAGTTTCGATTTACCTAATCATCATGCAATTCTACAACAATCAAAGCTATCCTCCACCGATAGCCCAAAATAGTTATTTCTAAACAGATAAGTAAATTTATCAAACAGATAAATTATCAACATTTCCGTAGGTGAATGATTTATCAATCCGACTACACCATTATATCACAATTTTTCCCAATTTCATATTTCCACATCTCACTTCATTATTTAGGCATGTAGTTCAATTAATCCCATTTAGGGCATTTTCTTCCCTTTTCTCTAAAATTGCACCCAAGGCCAAATTTTCATCCATTATACACAATTAACCCATTAACAAGGTGTAGACGCGCCCCTTCGGGCTTTGCTTACTACAGTTCGGACTCAAATGTCACGATTCTTAATCTGATCTCACAATGTGCGATATGAGATTGATAAATCACCAAAGAGTCCAAATCCGGCAAATCATTTTGGAAAATTGAGTTTTGTAAAGAAGTGTCAAACATGGACTGCTTTGCCAGATACAGAGTCGCCATCTAAATATTTTATTTTGGAGGAATTTAGGAAACCCTGACTCGTGCGTAAGGCCACGTGTCCGTCATCACCAAAGTTGCCTCGACTCGGGAACTTGGGTACGATTGGGGAAGGTCATCTATGAGCACCCCCGCTCGCGCAATCAAAGATCGGCCTGTGCTAAGCATGATATCGAATTTTTGAAAACACATGTGCTCTTATTCTGATTAATTAGCTAGAATTAATATGTGATGCGCACAACACACAAGTATAGACTAGATCGCCTAATTTGGAACAAAGCATTGCATATCCGTTTGTTAGAAAAATAGTTTGAAGTTTGCTACTCGCAAGTAGACTAAAATGCGGATTTCGATGAATTGTTCCAATTCAAGTAATCTAACCTTCACCCACTGGCATTCAGGCAGTTAAAGCAAATAAGCAATTAGCCTCATGGCAAGCATGCTTTCATGGCAGTCAATAACACACATGCAGTATGCTAAAGTATAAACACTCACAGTGTACTCCAAGCCAAAATAAAGAACTAGTTAGAAATCATGCATGATCCTAGTTCATGTTAAAATGGCTAATGCAACACATGCGAAAATGTAACTAAGATAGGCTCGGCTATCCTAAGAATGTCATGTGAGCTGCAACTTGGTACATGTATTCAAATAGGGATTGAAATACAATGCAGTTAGTATGATGCGCCGAGCCCGGTGCATGCAATACAGATGAATGGATGCACGCATGCATAGCATAAGGATGCTAAATGAAATATGCTCTAAAACTAACCATCGTAAGCGATTAAGTAAAAGGGAGAAAGAAATGGGGGTTGGAAGACATGTATCACACACACACACGCTTATTACAACAATGCACCCTCTCCAAGGAGGGACCGAATAAAGAGCTAACTAGCTAATCTAAGCTAATTAAACTAATTATTACCCAACAAATTAATTAACTAATCCTAGTTAACTAATTATTACAAAACGAATTGAATAGCTAACGCATTAACTATTAAAGGTACAGACCAAAGCAAAACCTAGCTACCTAAGCATGGTAGCTAAGAAAAGCAATAAATCAGGAGCCTCAGAGGTAGAGGAATGCATGCATATCTGGTCGCCTCGCTCAGAAATCCAATGCGATGCCCCGATTTGCCTCTGTTTTCATTTGTTCTTAGAACCTTGCACCAAGCTCCAGAAAGATGAAACTTCACCTTGGGAATCCTGTGGAAGGGTGGCTGATGGGTCGTTGAACACACCAAAATTAAATACTAAACTATACCAAGTTTAATTAGAATAATGGCAAGTCCAGGTATCGATCCACAGGGACTATTGTGAAATTAAACTAACTTAATTGTTAAATTCCTAAATTAATTTTGATAAAGAGTTTGATTGTTCATAGCCTAAATTAATAACAAATAAATTAAACCAAGGAATTAAATTATCAATAATAAATGAAATTGGGTTTACTGAATTGGGGGAAAAACTAGGGTAGAGAATTCACCACTAACCACATAATTAGGGTTTCCAATTGAAATCAATTATGCTATGGTTTGAACGGATTAATGTTTCGCAACTACAAGCTCGAAGCATTTGACAAGAAGATCATCACATTCAATGTACGAGCACGAACCATCTCAAGTAATACGAATCGTTCACTCTAAACTAAGGTAGTGATACGACTCGTTCCTCGTAGTATGGTTCGTCTCATACCTTGAATGTGAAGGAATAGAAAACACATGTATGGATAACATTCAACAATCACAGAAAGTCAAATATTCGAAGAGATAATGAAAAATATATAAAAGAAACTTCTAAATCACCATACAAATGTTCAAACCTTTACATAATTAAAAATCAAAAAGAAAACAAAATAATTACATGGCTAGGGTTTCATCAAAACCCTAGAAAAGAAGACTAGCCACTCATGGAGGAGTGGAAGGAGGTAGATAGAGAAAAAACCACCATGAGAGACATCCTTGAAGCTTTTTGTTTCTCCTCTCTTCCAAACCCTAGCCTCACCCTTTTAGGTCAAAACAAGTTCAGAACCCTAGAAAAGCCTTTTCCTTTTTCTTTTTATCCTTCTACTCACTTCCAAACAGGTTTAAAACGTCAGTTTGACTTCTCCAGAAAAAGTCAACGCACGTGCGGGAAAAGTCAACTCTGTCCAAATTCTGTCTTTTTGCCCATTTTATGCTCCGACGATGTGCAACCTGATTGACATTCAACACACATAAAGTATATAGTTTGACCAGCAAGTGAAGTTAAGAGATTCTAATTGACGGCCTCAATGATGTACATTTCGGCCTTAATCAGTGGCCGACCACTTTTGGTCTCTCCAGACACCTGCCGACCACTTTTTGTTGTTGAAAACCAAGAAAAGTGGTCGGCCAGCTACTTTTTGTGGCTGGCCGGCCAGTTGTTGCTGCTGAACTGCAATTTGCTGCAACAGAGAGCAAGAAAGGGCATGGCAATGTATTTGCAAGATATGTGTGCACAACCACCCTCCCTATCATGTAATAAACTCAAGGGAGTGTAGTTCTCGACCCTCGGGCCACCAATCACGCATTTCAATGCATGATGGCCGAGAGGCGAAGTTGCACAATTCAATATGAAATGAATGCACAAGTAAAAACATAAAACCTAAAACTCTATCATGGATGATCAAGAGCGTCGGTGACTCGGATTAAGGTACGTTTCATCACTTTGAGTATGAAACGTCCCTTGTTTCCTGTGTTTGGACTAACACCTATTCCAAACACAATGCAAGCAAGCATGGCATACACAATGCAACTCAAGCATGCAAGTATACAATATGACTTAAGCATGCAAACATGCAATGCAATATGAACAACCTAACAAGGCTAATGGCATGCACAATGCTAAAGCATGTAACAACGCTAAAGCATGTAACAACTAGCACACACAATGCAAATGCTAAGAACTATATGGCATGCTCAATGCAAGGCATTCATGAGGTCCTAAGCATAATGTAATGCATGCATGCACAATGCAATGCAACAAGGGCAACTTATGTAATATACCAAGCATGGCATGCTCAATGTAATATACATGTTATATCCAATGGACTTAAACCAAAAGGGTAGACCTCAATCATGCCCAAATCAGTGGCCATTGGTGATGAAATGAAGGCATATAAAGCAAGGCATGCATGCACAATGCATTGGCCATCAAAGAGGCCAAAGAGCACAACTCTCAAGAGTGCTCAATGAGTGACAAAAATGGAAGTGTAACAACACTAAGTGCACTGAAATGAAGCAAGAAATGATGCCAAATCATTCAAACAACATAAGTAAAGCATGCTAGGGTCCTAAGGCATGAAACTAGCAAAGAGCAACACAAAGGATGCATGCAATACATGGCACAAATGCATGAACTAAGCATGGACAGAGCTCAAGTAGGTCCAATCATGGACCAAAACATGCTGAGACAAGGGCCCAAAGGCCTAGGCATGCAAACATACAAGCTAGGCTACAAGTAAGGCAACAATGCACAACCCTTTAGAGGCACTCAAAGGGTGAATGAAGTGAGAACATGGTAGTCCTAAATGCTCTGAAATGTCATGTTAAATGATGCAAATCATGTACACAACACAAATGAAGCATACAAAGGTGCTCAAAGCTTGAAGCAAGCAAGAGCATTTGTACTACAAGTATACAAAATATGAAGCATGTGATTGAAGCAACCTAAAACAGTCCTAGGGCATGTTAAAATGAGTCTAAAACTGTCAAGACCCGAACCCGCCCCCAAGGGTTAAGGACATAACCGGCCAGTAATCATGAGATTACCTACGGCCTCAAACCAAACCAAACGTATTTTAACAAAGTTAATGGGGGTCAAACGGAAGCAATTTAAAACTTTATCCATAGAGCTGTGCTTACATGGCACATCACAACAAACCATACATATGCACATTAATAACTCACATCAGAATATGTACTACTGTAGACACCCCATTTTTGACCGACCTTAAGACTCAGACGTCATTGATTGAGCGCTTGGTGATGGTGCTTGTTGTGCTCGTTCTGAGGTTTCAGAGTTTCGGCTGAGAGCCTTACCCCCAGACCTTAGGACCCTTTTGTGCTTTGCCTCGGTTTGCGAACCAGGTCTTGTTTTCTCTTCCTGAAGGGAGGGAGAGGTCTCGTAGACCATCTCTCAGTGGCCATAGGTTACTTTTCATGGTCGTAGGCCACTTTTCCCGTTTGGAGGCCAGTTTTCAGTTTTCAGAGCCGTCGGCCGTGTGCCTCGGTTCGGGACCGCTTAACTTTCTCCGTTTGGCACGATTTTTGGCACACACCTTGCTTCCTCTCTTTGGAGGGACACTGTGGCCCGGGAGACCACCTTTGTGGTCACACGCCACTTTCGATGCTTAACAGCCTATTTTCGGGGCACCCGGCTGCGCGTTTTGACCCTCGAACCCTCGTTTTGCACCCGTCTTGGTTCATTTTTGGCATGAACCTTGTTTTCCTTGTTTGGGAGGTGGTGCAAGGGTGGGAGACCACCTTTTCTCCTTGAAGACCACTTTCTCCCCGCCAGCTGGTTTTCTTGTCGAGAAAATGGTCTCCTTGATCTTTGGGCCATATTTACTGGTTTCCCACCATACCACTGACTTGCTTTCAATGTGGAGACCACCTATTGTGCCTGCCGACCACCTTGTTTTCTGGGAGACCACTTGCCCTGGTCGGCCAACCAGGGAAAGTGGTCGGCCGACCACCTCTTCTAGTCGGCCACCTTCCTTCTGTTTTGTCTGTCTGAGTGCATGCCAGCTGTGCCAACTGGAAGGCACAGACTGGATCCTCCATACACATGTATGGAGGATTTGCACCCTTGCTCTAGCTTCTTCAGGAAGCTTAAACCCTTGTTCTAGCTTCTTGAGGAAGCTTGAACCCTTGCTCTAGCTTCTTGAGGAAGCTTGAACCTTTGCTCCTCTATAAGAGAGGGCCTCCCTCTCCTTATACCAGGTTCAGATTTTTTGTCTAAGGCAAAAGATATATCCCTCTCTATATCTCACTATTTTGAGCTCTAAAGTGTGTGATTCTTGGCCCTTTGCACACCACCTCATAGCCTAACCCTTCCACCATTGCTTGGAGATTCTTGGAGGCCATTTTCAGAGGTTAAGGAGTTGGGTTTTGGGTCCAGAAGTTGCTATCTTGCTGAGCTTCAAGGGTAACACACTTTTTTCCTCTTTTAGGCTTTATTTTGATCCATCTCTTAGCCTTATTTGCATGCATATTTGAGGTTTGTTGTCAACTGAAAAAAGCTTTATTTTTAAGCATTATTCATGTTTGTTTAAGGCCATTTTCCTGTTGGAGGTCATCTACCCTCTTGCATGCTTCATTTAGTCTTGTTTTGAGCCATGCCTTAAGGCCTTTGTGTTGACCTTTGCTTGGCCTTTTAGCCACTGAAATCCAATGGATTTTCAGTGGTTGGCATGCTGTTTTGAGGGCCAAAATCAGAGAGGGGTGACCCTCTCTCTTTTGGCCTTGTTTGTTTGCATATTTGGCCTTTCCAAGGAGCCTATATTTTCATACTTCCCAGCCTTGGTTCAGGCCATTTTTAGTGACCCTTAGGCCCTACCTAGACTTTGTCTAGGGCTGGTTTGGTCACTTCATGTTTGCCTCTTGCATGTGTAGAATAATCCTCTTCATAGCTTATCAAAGAAGCATGTCATTCTTGCATGTATTGGTCATGTTTCAGTGGGTTTTTGGTCATTTTTTGGCATATTATAGCTCTGTCTTTGGCTGGTTTAGTGGCCTCTTGAATGCTTCACATGCTTGTAGTGTAAACCATGCTCACTAGCTTACATTGCATGTTGTTTTGGCCATTGATTCTAGCATATTTTGGCCATACTTCAAACTGATTTTGTTCATATTTTAGGCTGCCTTAGCTCTTTTTTTAGGCCTCTTGGTCAAATGATGCTTGCCATGCATGGTTATAGTGTAATACCCTTGCCTAGGCTTGAGTTTTGAACCCCCTTGCATGCTTAACTTGAGGTGTTTCTATGTTTTGGCATCATTGAGCATGATATTTCAGAGCGTATAAGGTTTCCATATTCCCATGTTTATCAATTTTTGAATGCGTTTGAGAGTTGTGCTTGTATGCCTCATTTATGGACCATTGCATGAGCTTCATTTTTTGTACCTTTCAAACCATCATCTTAGTCCATTTTTGCTACTGTTTTGGGCCTGCATAGGGACTATTTGGGGTTGGTTTGGTCATTTGAGCATCACTTTGCATACCTCTAGTGTAATGTGCTTCACTAGTTTCGGTATTTGAGCCTCCCAATATGCATTGTGTGAGTTGTTTGCGTGATTCGGGACCATGTTGCATGTTATTTCAGAGCTGGAACTTGTGCCATTGTATGCAATATTTCATCCTTTCAATGCTTTTGTAGAGTTGTATCTCGTACCTTAGGCTTTGATCCCTTGCATTGTGCATGCTTGTGTGTATGTCATTGCCTTGTTTTCATTATGCTTGGCCACTGATTTGGGCATGGCTGAGGCCTATCCATCTTGGTTTAAGTCCATTGTTGCATTGTGTATGCCATGTCATAATGCGTTGTGCATGTTATGTTATTGTTTGCATTGAGCATGCCATGATCATATTGCATTGAGTATGTCATATTGTCCATAGCATTGTGTATGCCATGTAGTTACATTGCATGTTTGCCATGTTGCTTGCATTGTGTTTGGAATAGGTGTTAGTCCAAACACGGGAAACGAGGGACGTTTCATACTTCAAGTGATGAAACGTGCCTTAATTCTAGGTCACCGACGCTCTTGATTACCCATGATAGAGTTTTAGGCATTATGTGTTTACTTGTGCATTCATTTCCATATTGAATTGTGCAACTTCGCCTCCTCGGCCATCATGCATCGAAATGCGTGATTGGTGGCCGAGGATCGAGAGCCATACTCCCTTGAGTTCTTAGCATGATAGGGAAGGTGGTCGTGCATATATTTGGCTTGTAAATTCTTTGCCATGCGCTGTCTGTCCTCTGCTGCAGCAAAACTAGTGTTCTGGAGGAAGAAATGACCGGTTGGCAACTTTCAGTGCCGGCCGACTACCAAAATCCAGTCGATGGCCCCACTTTTGGTCGATGACCATATTTCCATGGCCGGTGGTATTTTCTCTTGGCCAGTGACATCCCACAATTCTCGAGGAGTAGGTCAGAAGCATATTTGGGACTCGTGCAGTCTTCAGAGTCATAAAACAGTGCAAACAGAGGCAACAGAGGCATGGCTACGGGTTTCCGAGCGAGGCGAATCGTGCATGCATCATCCAATCATTCCGAGGCGGAGCTACAGTGGCCTCTTTAGTTTAATGATTAGACTGTTTTATAATTAATTTGTTTATTAATTAAGGGTTGTGTAATAACTAGTTTAATTAGCTTAGATTAGTTAGTTGGTTCTATATTATTTATTCGGACCCTCTGCGAGAGGGCGAACTTTGTAATAAGTGTGCGTGTGTGTGATGCATGTCTTCCAACCCCACGTCTTTCTCCCTTTTATTTACCAGCTCATGATGGTTAGTTTTAGGGCATGTTTCAATTAGCATCCTCATGCTCGCATGTTTGCATCCATTCATCTATCTTGCATGCACCGGTCTCGGCGCATCATACTAACTGCATCGTATTTCAATTCTAAGTTGAATGCGTGTTATCTGTAGCATCTCATATGCCATCTTAGAATAGCCGAGCCTATCTTAGTTGCATTCTTGCATGTGTTGCATTGGCCATCTTAACATGAACTAGGATCATGCATCGATTACTAACTAGTTTCTGTTTTGGCTCAAAGTACTCGGTAAGTGTTTATGCTTTAGCATCCTTGCATGTGTGTGAGTGTTGCCATGATAGCATGCTTGCTATGAGGCTAACTGCTTATGTGATATAACTACCTGAATGCATGTGGGTGAAGGTTGGGTTACCTGAATTGGGACAATTCATTGATTGCGAGTTTTAAGCCCACTTGAGAGTGGCAAATCACTATGTTTTTTTTTTTCTAAGCCCACTTGAGGGTGGCAAAATCCGTATTTTAGCCTACTTACGAGTAGCAAACCGTTTTCAAAACGAATATGTGATGCTTTGTTCCAACTTAGGCAATCCAGTCTATATTTGTATGTTGTGCACATCACATAGTAATTCTAGGCTAATAAACCGAAATAAGAGCACATGTGTTTTCAAAAACTCGATATCATGCTTAGTAGTGGCCGATCTTCGATCGGGCGAGCGGGGGTGCTCATGAAATGACCTTCCCTAATAGTACCCAAGTTCCCGAGCCGAGGCAACTTTGGTGATGACGGACACGTGGCCTTAGGCACGAGTCAGGGTTTCCTAAATTCCCCCAAAACAAAATATTTAGGTGGCGACTCTGTATCTGGCAAAGCAGTCCATGTTTGGCACTTCTTTCTAAAAATCTATTTTTCAAAACGATTTGCCGGATTTGGACTCTTTGGTGATTTATCGGTCTCGCATTGCACTTTGCGGGATTAGATTCAGAACCGTGACATTGAGTCCGAACTGTAGTGAGCCCAATGAACAAAACGGGATTTTCCCGGGACGTTCGGGGACATCTACAACTACACAAAGCTCTGTACATACAGGATCATATAGGTCTAAGTCAGCCGAACAAAACTATATACAACATATTCAAAGACTTCGCCCATATGACAAAATAAAATAGGATGACAAAAAGGCGAAGACGGGTCTCGTGCGTGAGACGCAAGGGCTGACTCTTCAAAACCTTTGTTGTTCCTCGCAGACTTCGTTGGGGCTGGGTTTGGACTTCTCTTGGCTCACCTACAAACACATGAATGAGCGTGAGCAATAGCCCAATGAATAATATCAAATAAAGGAGTTATATAGACGATATGTAGAACAACATGCTTCAAACGGCCTTGGGCCCAATTCATATTTCTGTTTAACATATATACGCAATTTAAGTCAAGTGACTGTGGTTCCGAACATACTGGCCTTTGGCCCATTTATCTTTCATTTGTCAAACCGGCCTTTGGCCCATTCAGACTTTCATGTCAAACTGGCCTTTGGGCCATTCAGACTTTCATTCATGTCAGACTGGCCTCTGGCCCATTCATTCATGTCAAACTGGCCTCTGGCCCATTCATTCATTCGTTTATGTCAGACTAGCCTTTGGCCCATTCAGCTATTCATATCAAACATTTGTCCATAATTCAAACTAGCAAACTTATAAGGCTTATAAGGAAATAAGCAGTTAGACAAATGACAAGCTTCAAAATATCGATATTGCTCACAGTGATCAGTTGGTTGGTTTGCCCTGGAGCTCAACCCTACACATTCCATGAACACAAAAAGGTCACAAACAATTCGATCCGTTCTAAATTCACATTTTCCTCTTTAGGCTTCATTCTTATCTCTTTAACTCAATTACAATGCTCAATGCATGCCTAAGAGTACTTGGAAGTGAAAGAGAACAGAAAATGAAGCACAGAATGCACTTTCAAAATTTCAGAAAACAGGGTCCCCGCTCGAGCGGACCCATTAGGTCTGCAAAAGTGCTAGTTGTATCATTTTTACGCTCAAGCGTGAACTCGAACGCTCGAGCGGAAGTTCATCCTACATAGCTCCCCGCTCGAGCGTGAACTTCCCCGCTCGAGCAGATACCATGCCTGCAAGAAAATACTGGGAGCTCGAAATCCCCGCTCGAGCGGCGGTTCCCCCGCTCGAGCAGACATCAAAAATTCTGGGTTTTCCAGAATGGTTCTTGAGCTCGAATTCAACACTCTAACCAACATCTCTTGCATGCCATGGCTCAAATTTCACATATACATATACTAACCTGATACCAACACCAAATTACAACACAATGAAGCTCAATTTCTTGAATTACTTACATGCATGCCTCAAATTAACCCAAACTCATCACCAACACATCAAATTCAAACATGCAAAGCTCATACCTCCATGATCTACTCTTGCATGTGAGAAATATTCATTCATATCAACTTAATTGGTGAAGAGATGATCAAATACATAGATTTCAAACAAGATTCAACATAGATTATACACATTGTGTTCAAATATGGAAATTCATAGTAATTTCCTACATGCATGCATCTATTGACTTTAAATTCAACACATACAACTCAAATTCAACACATACAACTCAATCTCCTCATAAACAATTTAATTCATGTTCTTAATCATTTTTCAACCTTCAATTCACAAAATTACTAATTACAATTCATGCACTCACTTACCTAGAGGTTTAATTCTCCCAATCTATGGCAAAATCTTGAGTTTAATCCTCCAATCTTCACAAAGTTGAGCCAAACACCCAACTCTCTTTCTTTCTCTCTCTCTAGCCGACCCCTCTCTCTTTTTCTTGAGTTAGAATTAGCCAAGAAGAATAACAAAGAGGATGTTTGAGTACATAGTGCTCCACTAGGTCACATTAATTTAATAATAGACAATTGAGCACTTTATGATTAATTAAATCAATTTAATCTGATCCGAATCAATTTCCAAATTAAATTTCACCGTAGGCTCTAAAAATTATGCCAATCACAATGGCGTAATCAATTTCGGGTTCTGTGGCCGATAAGGCCTTCAATTTAATTTCCAAAGTAGATAATCAAACAGATATTCCTACGGTGAACAGATAGAAATTCAAAACCACATATTTTCACATAATGGCACACAAAATCATATTAAACACATAATCATACTCATATTAAGGACCAATTAACATATTACGGAATAGGGATATCACAAAAACATGCATGGAAGGAGGCCAAAATGTACTAGCACGAAGGGCATGAGGCATGATTCATACAAGGCAAATAAGGTGGATTACACTACACTTATTAAGACCAAGCATGGAATGACTCGACCAATAAAAATCAGAGTTATATCATGGCATAATAACCCCAAAAACACACTGAAATGGTGGCTCCCAAGCAAGGGCATGAAGGCATACGCAACGGTTCATGTTAAGGCATAAAGGGGCAAACCCTCCAACGTATTGAATGAGTGATAAATGTGAATATATGGCCATGAAACATGGACTGAAATCACACAACAAGTGATGCCAAATCATTGAAATAAGTCAAGTAATGCATGCTAGTGGATTCAATGCATAAGGCTAACAAGCTAGATTGAACTATAGCTATACAAAGCAAGTCATGGATGACCAATGCAACCAAAATCAGATCTTAAACATGCTAAAACATGAACAAAATCTTCTCAGAGCTAAGCCAAAAGCATGCCAAAATAACATGTTACAACATGATGTATGTTAGGCTAGTTTAATGGGATTGCACTACAAGTGCAAGGAGCATGCAAAGGCTAACCAAACCAAACCTAAAAAGAGGTATGACATGGTAAAACAAGCCCAAAAACATGCTGAAATGGACACAACATAGGCTAGAATGAGACGCTACTTCATGAAGCATACAAAGCTAGTGTGTGTGATTTACACTACAAGTGTATAAGGCATGCAAAAGCCAACCAAACCAACCCAAAACAGATCTAAGGCATGTTAAAATAACACCAAAAACCTACTGAGATGGCCCCAAAACAAGCTAGAAACACATGCTCAAACATGAGGCATACAAGACTAGATTGTGTGATTTACACTACAAGTGTATTAACCATGCATGGAGTGACCAAACTAAGCAAAAAAGGTGGTATGCCACAGCAAAATAACCACAAACACAAGCTAAGATGTGGCCAACAAACACTTAGTAAAGATGCTCAAACATGAGGCTTATTAAGGCATGTATTGAAGATGCAAGGGAAGGGGATGTCCCTCCCCTTTCTAGGACCTTAAAACACCATCCCCTGGATTTCAGTGGTGAGAAGGCCAATACAAGGTGGTCCCGAAGCTCACAAAAAAGGCTCAAAAATAAGGCCAAACAAGGCCTAAGAGGGGGTAAACAACCCTAAACACAAAAGTGATCTTAAACAAAGATCAAAAGCATGCAAAAATAGAACTTTTATCAGTTATAAGTTAAGCTTTAAACAGCATGAAATATAGGCTAAAAACTTAAGCAAGAAAGGGGGTTTTAAGGCTTAGAAACTCACCCTTGAAGACCTTCTTTAAAGCTGCAACTCCTGCAAGTTTTTCAAGCTCAAGGCAACCCAAGAACACCAAAATCAGCCCCTAAGCACCTCAGTAGCAAAAGGATGGTGTTTGAGTGTGTGTTTGTGTGTTAAAGTAAGACAAATCTACACTTTAAGGCATAAAAATGAAGAACAAGAGTGATATAGAGACAAAGCTATATGTAACTCTCTTAGGGCAAATTTCTGAACCTAGAGGAGAGAGGGGGAGCTTCCCTCTTATAGAAGAGGAACGCCAAAGCTTCTTGAAGAAGCAAAGCATCAAGCCAATCCCTCCATACACGTGTATGGAGGATGGCTCAAATGCTCTCCAGCTGTCCCAAAATATCTCCAAAAAGGTGTCAAAAAGCAGCCGACCACTTGAAGTGGTCGACCTGCTAGTAAAAGTGGTCGGCCGACCACTTTAGGTGGTCAACCAGAATAGAAACTGGTCGGCCATAGTTGGGAGAGGTCAACACACTAAATGCAAGGTGGTGGTGTGGTGGTCGACTAGAAAAGATGGTCCAAAGACCAAGAAAGCCAGTTAGCTGACAAGAAAACTAGCTGGAAAAAGGAAAAGTGGTCTCCAAGGAGAAATACTGGTCTCCCATCCTTGTACCACCTTCCAAACAAGAAAAACAAGGTTTGTACCAAAAACAAACCAAATCGGATGCAAAACGAGAAATCGGGAGGCGAAACACGCGGCCAAAAGCCCCGAAAACTAGCCGACGAGCATCAAAAGTGGTCTCCCAGACCACAGTGTTTCTCTAGGCAGAGGCAACAAGGTGTGGTTCAAAAACCATGCCAAACGGAGAATGTTAAGCAGTCCCATGACAAGGCACGCGGCCAAAGGCTCCAAAAACCAGAAACTAATCTCCAAACGGGAAAAGTGGCCTACGACCACAAAAAGTAGTCTACGACCACAGAGAGATGGTCTACAAGATCACTCCCTTCCTTCGGGAAGGGAAAACAAGACTTGGTCTGCGAACCGAGCCAATGCACAAAGAGTTCCGAGGCCTGGAGGCAAGGCTCCCAGCCAAAACTCCGAAACCTCAGAACGAGCACAACATGCACCATCACCGAGCGCTCAATCAATGACGTCTGAGTCTTAAGGTCGGTCAAAAATGGGGTGTCTACACAAGGTCTCATAGACACATGGAGCCCCAAAAAAATAAAACCCCTCTTTTATAATTTCAAACCAAACCTTAACTTTGCCCAAAATTCCCAAACACTACCATCTATACAAAATGACCAACATTTATGTCAAAACCCATAAGAAGGAGTAGATTATCCCTACTTCAACTGGAAAAGCTCAAAGGAGACAAAGAGAGAAACCCAAAGATGCTCCAAACTCAAGCTTTTTCGGATCAAAATATAGCCCACGCAAAGCTCTACCTTTTTAACAAAGGAAGTAGGGTAGAGACACTCTAGATCAAGTGTATTTGTAGAGAGGAGTGTATAGAGAGAGAGAGAGTCGGATCTAGGGTTTGGAGTGAAAAAGGAGATGAAAAAGTGATATAATTTACGCTGCTGCGAACTGATATGAACAGGGCTCGCTCGAGCGAAGGAGTGGTGGCTCGAGCGACCAGACACAAAAGGACCTCGCTTAAGCGCAAGAAGCGTCGCTCGAGCGAACAATGCAAAGCTTCAGGTCTACAACCCAGCTGCACGCTCGAGTGTAAGAGTTCTCGCTCGAGCGAAGGAACGCAAAACATAGGGCTCGCTCGCTCGAGCGCAAGAAAGCTCGCTCGAGTGAAGAATACCAACCTTTAGGTCTAAAAGAGATGTAGACGCACGCTCGAGCGCAAGAGTGCTCGCTCGAGCGAAGAGACAAATAACACAGACCTCGCTCAAGCGCAAGAACCTTTGCTCGAGCGAAGAAGAAAATACCCAAGGCTCGCTCGAGCTCAAAAAGCCTCGCTCGAGAGAAGAAACCAAAACCTGGGCAGCAACCATTTGTTTCAACACACAACCAACCTATTTCAAACGTGCCCAATACATCCCAAAACTCAAATACAAGGAATTAAAGGATAGAAGCAAGACACTGATAACAACAAAAATCACAGAACCCGAGTCCAGAACACAACAAATAACGGGGAAAAACCGAGATCGCTATAAATAAGTTAACAATTTTTCAGTCAATAAGATGGCTAAAAATCCACTCCTAAATCCATTCATTTTGTAGTTTATTTAGTATTGCATGAACTCATATAGGCTCTTGTAATTTCATAGGTTGTAGTTGTACAATGAGAAATACTTGTAGAATAATCTCTAGGTTGAATTGTCAAAATGGCAAATCAAGACCAAAGGTTTAGGAATAGACTATTTTCATATAAATTTTTTTAATTTTTTTGGCTAAAATAAGAGATAAAAAAAATGGTTTTTAATGGAAAAAAAAAATCTTGCAAAAAGTAGAAAAGAAATGAAATCTTTTACTTTTTGTATAATTTTTAATTTTTTAACTTTTTAGTAACTTTTTAACTTTATGACTTTCTAAGTTTTTTATGACTTTTTTAGTTGGTTACCAAACTAGTATGTAATAATATTCAAAATGTTAAAATTTAACAATCTTGTTCAAAACCCTATTTTATTTTTCACAAAATACCAATTATAAATAACATTTATGGGCCACATATATTGGGTTAGTCCAAAAACTAGTGGTTTGACGATTCAACTTAGCATTTGTAGTTTTATATATATGACCCATTAAAAGTTCATTATGTGTATTGTTTTAATAATTGTATGGAACTACAATTTCTCTTATTTTTTATGTATAAATAAGATAGTTGTGTAATTATAGTTGTGTGAGTTTTAGAGGGTTGATAGTGTTAGTTATGTAATAACATTTTATAGCCAAAAGGGCAACAAAACTAGTTTGAGAGTTTCTCTCTCTAAACTTTTCTTTCTCTAGGGTTTTCAGAGCTTGTGGCTGTCGGCGGTGAGAGAGGGGGTTTCGGCGGCCTCCGGCCTCCTTTCCCCTCCCCTTACCCCTCTTTTTCTCTTTCCTTTCCTTACTTTACTTTCCAATAACTTAGAAGCTTTGGTTTTTCACAATCTCCCTCCTTTGTAAGGTGTTTCTTTCTCCCATCTATTCACTCTGGGGGTGGCTTTCACGGATCCGCCGCCTTCACCGTCTCTTCTCCTGCGCCTTCTCCATCGCCAAATTTGCTGCTGCCGTTGCCGATTTTTTGTTTTGTGTGGGCTTGTTTTTGATTTGTTGTTTAGTGTTAGTCTTGAGTTGTTTTCTTTTTTTTTTCTTTTTTCGTACTATTAGTTTGATGTTTCTGGGTTTGTTTGGTTTCTTAGAGTCCATCTGTGTGGATTTGTTAAGTTTACCCTTTTTGTGGTTGGGATCTATGATTTTTCTCAGACATACTCTATCATCAAACTTTTATGATCGGCTCTACTTCCCAGTACGAGCACGAGTACGAAATGTATGTCTGAATATTTTCATAGCTTTCTTCCTTTGTGCTTCTCGCTTTATTTTCACTTTGTTTGGTGTAAGTTTGGGATTGGATAGACTCTTGTAAGTGACATTTGGCTTTCTTGAATGAAATATTTTATTCCGATAAAAAAAAAAAAAATTATAGCCTTACTTAACTCTAACTCAAATTTGGAAACCATCAACTACCCCACAAAAAACATAATAATAATAATAATAATAATAATAATAATAATAATAAAGAAAATGATATACAAGTTTACTTTTTAGATTTATTTTCTTAATCCAATGATGTGTAAGGAGATGATTGGTTGATAATTAAAAATATTTAATTATCAACCAATTATCTTCTTGACACTGAATTTAGAAAGTTGGTCTAACTTTTAGACATGAATAACAACCCTCTAATAATAATAATAATAATAATAATAATAATAATAATAATAATAAAATAAATAAATAATACAAAAAGATTGGGCTCGGGCAAGCATACCAAAGATCTGATTTCAGCCCGGTCCAAATCAATTCGTGGGCTCATGAATTAATATCCTCTCACATTGCCCATATAAATAGATTGGAATTTGAAATCTTCGAACTCTCTCAATGCGAAGTGTGAACTCTCTCTCCCCTCTCTCTCTCTCTCTCTCTCTCTCCCTCTCTCTCTCTGCATCAACAATGGCGCTTCCATCTGCATTTCAAGGCTTGAATGACTCTCTCTCCTCCAGGTTCTTCTCCTTTCTCTCTCTCTCTCTCTCTCTCTCTCTCTAAAAAGCACTAATTCGATGCGATTACTATTATACTCGCAGGCCGAGAGAGAAGTGCAAATCAACAAGTGAAATTGATACACGCAATTCCAAGTACGATGACAATCTTCAACAGATTAGGTAAATTTCATCAATCTCATAGCTCTTGTGCTATACATACAGATAATTTACATAGTGAACTGAAAAATTTATGATCTATGAAATCTGAATTTGATACACTCCATTTTAATTAGGAAAAAAAAAATGAGTACATCAATGTCATCTCTGAATTAGCGGAGTGGTTTGAACACAAGAATTTTTTTTGCCTCCTCTAATGCCATGTCGAATTAGTGGCTTAAGGTGTTAGAGAGAGGATTAAGTTAGTTAATCCTCTACCTTTATAGTTTATACATATGTATGTATAACACATTATACACTGAAATAGACTGGCCAATGGTACTCTACTGTTGATTTTTGATCCACTTGCAAAGTAAAAGTGGAGTCATTGGATGGTTTGGTTGGTAATTTAGGGTGCTAAAATGTGAGGTGGAGGAGTTGGCGGAGTTGGAGATAAAAAGATAATAGGAAAATAAAGATGAAAAGTCCTAGATCTGAACAATCTGACCTAAGTCATTGTGAATGATTTTATGTGATAATCAAACATCTTTGCTTTAGATTAAAATTTTGGAAGCATTCTGATTTTTATCTTCTGGATATTAAGAATGAGAGACAAACAAATTGCAACTTCTTAGAGATATGATTAGTCTGTTATTTACTTAAAGTTGGATCCTACAATTTTTGAGTCAGTTCTAGTGTTGTAGCTAGTCGTGAAACTAAGAATTGCATTTGCATTAGCTTTTAATCTAAACTTTTAGATGCGAAAGAGAATTTGGATAGAAGCTTAGCTTCAAATTATCAAATTAAAGCGCAGTTACAAAAGCAACTTCATAGTCTATTACTTGACAAAACAAAGAGTAGGGAAGCTGTGCTAGTCAAATGTCTTGAACAAACTTAGGATCGTGATAGAAACTAGGGCAACAAATTAATGCATAGAGACTAATCCTTATTTTTTTATTTTATTTTACTTTTTTCCCATCTAGAATTTAACACGCTTGCAGTACTCTCCAAGTGCCCACATTGGGAAAATGTTCCTGTATTGTCCATAATGTAGCATACAATTCTTCATGACAACTCCGGTGATTTCCTGTGAGGGTAATTTCCATGGTTAGGAAGTTATAATCTTTGAAGAACGTAACTTTTTGAAATAACAAAACCATAAATTCTAAAAGTACTAACAACTTTGTGAACTCAATTGACTCAACTGTGTCATTTCTTCCAAGCTGTATGATCCATTTTGGGACACACAGAAGTGTTTCCAAGGTAAATTACCTGTTGTGGAAAATCGCCATCTTCCATCTGTGCATTGATCAATAGCTTTGCTGCTCTATGTAAAGGTGTTGGATCTCTCTCAGCCTAGTTAATAAGAAATGGATAAAAAAAACTTTAATATAAGACAATTGTATATAGGTATGTTAACTAACTTATATGCTTCATGATATAACTCTCGAAATTGATACTAACCTGTCCACTAGAAATAAGACCCAACATAGCCCATGATGTTTGTACTAGATTTGTTCTGTTTCCTTCCAGTGGTTGATATTTCTTTTTCATGCATAAAAATCATCGAAATGAGTAAAACATAAAACTTTGGGAAAAAAACAGAGCATTTGGAATAGTTCTATCATTTCTGACATTATTGTTGGGTAGAATTTTTCTTTTTCTTTTTCTGAGATATATATTGTTGTGCCCAGTTTGGAATTGGAACTCGTCAACACAGTTTAATTAGGTGTTAAACCCAAGTCTATAATTGAACACAAAACTTAGTTATGGAAGTTACCATAGAAGGGCATGATTCCAAGCTCTCTCCCCAACCTCCTTCTTCATTTTGTATTGAAAGCAAAAATTCAATTCCTCTACGAACTGCTTGGTTGTTGCTATAAGTCTTTCCGGCTGAAACTAACCCTTGTAGCACAAAAAATGTTCCATAGATGAAGCAAATTCCCCAATAGCCATACCTGCTCATGTCATTGAACACATCAATTCCAATTGCCACAGCTTTTCATTTTTAATTTTCTTTTTAATGTCTACATATCTATAAATTTAGAAGTGAAACTAACTCACCAAGAACCATTGGGCCACTGTCTCCGCTCAAGGAAACCTATTGCTTTTGCCACTGAAATTTCAATTTCTTTGTCTCGATGCGTTGGATGTAAACGTTTGAATAACAATAGAGCATGGATTATAGATGCAGTGCAGTCCACATGTCTAGACAACCAATTGACCAAGGTCAATATAAGCTATCCATGGTGTGAAAAATATTTTAATGATAATGAACTAAATTAAAACTTACTCCATCTCGACCATAATGTCAGCAAAAACATCTGAAGGATTCAACATCTACATAAAGAGAAATGTGATAGTAAAAATCATTGTTTCATATTAAATGTTAAAAAGTCGGGTTCCTGTAAACTACGAAGAGGACTTGTTTGGGTGTAAAATGATACAAATTACCAGAGTAGTATCCTGGTGCTTGGTGGCTTACTCCCATGTGGATTGGTGACCACGAGGAGATGAATTCTTCTTTGGGGTGGCGTTTGGGGGCATGGGCTACCGACTCCTTGTTATCATACCCTAGGTGACTCGGGTCAAACTATGGCTTGAACCAGTCTTGAGGGAGCATTTGTGTATTCTCTATGTACAATACTCCGCGGTGTTAGTATTAGAATCCTATTCTAGTTGGATTTATCAATCCGTTAGACAAAACCTATTTAATTTATAATTGTTTTGTACTTAGTTTTAGATGTCCAAGTGGATTCAAGTTAGGAAATTTAATTTGATTTCAAAGAAGCAAGATATATCAACATACAGGTCCAAGCTGCTAAAGGTACAAGCTAGCATAGCCAAGCTTAAAGACATAGTCAAAGCATCATGTCTCAATTAATTCTATGTATTGCCTTGCAATGCAAAAAGTACTTGAATTGTTTGGTTTTGATTTATGTCAAGTCTCAAAGTACGTGCACACAAATAATTGGTTTAATCAAATTGGTTTATCTAGTGGGATGTTGGAGTTGATTATGCACTTTGTTAAACGCTCGAGCGAGAAACCCCCAAATGATTTATTTTGAGGCAGTTTCAAGGTCATAATTTAATTGGGATTAGTTCTCAAACCATCTTACGGTATCTCCACTAGAAATAGGACCTTAGCAAGTGTACCAGAATAAGCATGGAGTACTTTTTGAATACATTGTGCTGAAGGTCGTTTAGTCTCCTAGTCTTCTAAATAATTATTCATACATCGGTGGATTTCCAAAGTTTAAAAGGTAAGTAAAAATGATACAAGCTCTTACAATCTATGCTAAGTGTTTACCTGGAAAGCAGTTAGTGGAACTGGTGGCTCCCAAACAGCAAATCCACCACTTTTAGGATTCTATGTAAAGAAAAAGGTGTAAAAAAAAAATTAAAAAATATATATTGTTGTCTGAGTCATGTGGCTACCTCTATGCATTAGAGTTGAAAATGATCTTCATTGTCAAAAATCAAATATAATATGTATGTTGTACCTGTAAGAATAAAAGGCCATTCACTGCATCATATAAACTCTCATTGTCAGCTTTTTCCCCTACAATTTCGGTAGGCATTTGCGAAAATGTTAGTAGACACTGCAAAGAAATGAGAAAATTTGGTTATGACAACTTCAAAATGAACAACTCAATGCATGAGATTCCCGCTAAAGTGGGGTCTGACAACCCCAAATTGCTGATTACCATTGAATTGTTATATAGTTGTAACATAAAGCAAGATTACCTTCAGTGATTCAGCTGTGCAGTCCGAGACTCCCCAACCGTGATCTTGATCAGAGAAAGTCCATGCTCCTTTAGTAAAGTAACGATACATGCTCTCGAAATCCCCAGCTGGATTTTTTTGGATCTTCAAATTTGAAGAACATACAATGTTAATGAGTGAAATGAAGTCGTTCCATACATTTTGCGCACGCACACACAAAAATCATGTTTTTTTTTTTTTTTTGATAAGAAGAAACCTGTGATTCTTTTATGTAAAAATGTGCCTTCTTAAGAGAATCCCCATATTCGTCAGCCATATTACTTGCTATAATTGCCTGAGTGGCGAAAGTAGTGTCCCATAATTGGCTGCCAAAACTCTGCAATTCAACAAAGTAGTTAACAAAAATATCCTGTTTTCAAATTATAAAGGGCGATTTGGTGTAACTGTAAGGTTTGTCATTTGCGTTTCTAGTGGCGCAGGTTCAACTCACAAAAACCTCTCAGAAAATAGGGATGAGGTTGCTTATGTCTTAGTAGGAAACTATTATCGTAAGTTGTAGGTTTTTATGATATAAACCTGCATTTTCATTCCATCTTCAGCAAGCCACAAATAATCAGGAATTCGAGCAAGATGATGCTTGAACTCATCGCCATCAGGGTTCTCCGCCCACCAACACATCATTTGCAAACTCTATAACAAGAACATATTAGACTTGTTTCACAATTCCAATCTGAAGAGTTTTGAAACTGATAACCCATTTGATTTTGTTTGTGTTACTCGCCTTTTCGACACATCCTATGGTAATGTATCTGCTACTCTCTGCTCTATAACGCATGTACTTGACTGTTTTACGGATGGCTCTCTCTCTTATCTTGTTGAAGGGCCAACAGTTCATGATCGGCTCACTTAGATAATGAAGACCATCCCAAAGGAGATCTTGTATGAAGGTATGATGATAGTAGAGATCCTCCTGCATTTTACAATTTAGTATATATAGGCTTCATTAGGATTGAACATGTTTAAAAATTCAGTTCCATATCATAATTGCAATAATAGTAGATTTCCCTAACCTTGCAGCAGTCATGGCGTGCTTTATTCCAGTTTATCTCCTCATATGGCTTTGTGTGAATTTCTAGTCTTAATGACTTGACAAGATCGGTGATCGGCCCATGATATTTCCTCCCGTACAGGTATGACATGGGCATGTAAGTCGTGCGACAGTAACACCACATTTTTGCTTAATTTTGCAGAAGAATAGAGTTAGGCTTAGATCGAACAAGAAGATAAAAATTTATTCATTGGATGGCTGGCACGAAATTCAGTCATTTAAACTACCTAATCTTAATTAGTAACCTTGCAAATTATTTAATGTGGAAACTTTGTAACTGGTTTAATGATCATTAGTAAAACAAGTACAGTTGTCCAGACGAGAGCTAGACTTAGATTGTGTATAAATGTTAGGTTTGGTCATTTTAATAGGTCATTAAATTGAGAGTTTCAAGTACGAGAATGTAGAATGTTTTACATATTTTCAAGTAAAGGATACTCCTATAACTTTTGTTTAAAACAACGAATACAAAATGATAAAATATAGGAAATAAATTTCCCTTTTAGTCACCTGGATGATAAGGCAAAAATGAAGGGAAAAGCCAGAATTCTGGGGCAGTGGGTTGCATCCGGCCCATTCATACACTCCCAACACCTGTAGAAAATGGAGAAAAAAACAATTTAAAAACTTGTTTGCATCACCATGTGCAAATTAAAATTCACATTAGATTTTCATATTCAACATCTAAAAATAATGACTGAAATCAGTTTAGTGATAGAGATATCCACGGTTATATATCACTGGATAGATGTCACTATTATTTTTTACATCCTACATGCATCTGACACAATAAATGCCATGTATACATATAGCATGGTGTAGGTAAAAAACTGTGGAACCCATTTGGTGATGTATAGAAATACTTTTGACCATTAAAAAAAAATGTAGAATTAGAATATGTGGTTTAAATTTAAATTGGTACACATAACGAATTTGATCCACACATTTAAGATTTGTGCACTTTTGGTATTTTTTTGGTTACGTAACTTTGTTGGGTGATATATAACAATTTCTAAATATTATGAAGGGCGAATTACACTAACAGTCCTTACAGTTTGGGGTTTGATTCACTTTGATCCCTGACTTTTTTAATTGTAATACATTTAACCATGAATTTTGAATCTCATTTTAAATAAGGACAATTGAAGATACCATTACTCAATTTCAAGTCAATGTCATCAATTTGATCAAATATAAACTAGTTTGGCAAAAATAAATGTCAAAAAAATATTTTTAAATTTTTAAAAAATTATTTCTATCCACTAAAGATAAAATTATATAAAAATGATAAATCTTTTACATTTTTTTTTATCAAATTAATTTTTAGTATGTGTTTGAATGATGATCATGTAATGTGGGGTTGTTTTTGTTAATATTTTTGGATGGTTATCATTAGGGCTGCAAATGAACCGAACTATTTAAGAACAAGCTCGGCTCGACTCGGTTCATTTAGCAAACGAGCCGAGCTCGAGCTCGACTATTAGGCTCGTTTAGTAAATAAGCCGAGCTCGAGCTCACATAAGCTCGGCTCGTTAAGCTTAGCTCGTTTACCTTTATTTAAATTATATAATAAATATATTATTTATATGTTAAATAATATATAAATATATATAAATAATAATATAAATACATTATTTATATATTAAATAATATTAAAAAAAATTATTGAGCCGAGCCGAGCCAAGCTCTAGTTTCATTAATGTTAACGAGTCGAGCTGAGCTCGAGCTCAATTTCTTATCGAGTCGAGCTCGAGCTCAATAAACGAGCTCGATAAGTAAACGAGCAGAGCTCGAGCTCAGCAAAACTCGGCTCGGTTCAGTTCGTTTGCAGCCCTAGTTATCATGTAATAGATAGTTGTATATAAATATTTTTAAATGGTTATCATGTAATGAACTGTTATTAGACTTTTAATGTGTAATTGATATGTTTAATATATTAAATGTTTTTAGTTTTGGATTTTTTGGATTTAATGAATTAGTTTAATAATGATATCAAAGTTGTCGCCATATTTGACTTTTGAAAAATTAAAAACTAATTTAACAAAAATAAATATCAAAAAAATTATTTTAAAAAATTATTTTACCTTTTCAGAAGATAAAATTATATAAAAATGATGTGCTTTTAATTTTTTTTCACCAATTTAATTTTTGGTTTCTTAGAAATTTTTTCCAAAAATAGATTCTAAAAACCGAACCAAATAGAACTTTATAACTAAAAAAGTTTCTGTATTATTCATTAAAAAAAGGCCATTACATTTCAAACTACATACAAGTTAACAACACAAAATAAGTTGTATGATGACTTTGCCCTTGAAATATATTTGATTGTCCTTATTTGGAATAAGATTCAAAATTTAGGGTTAAATGTGTCATAATTGAAAAGTCATGGACCAAAGTGACACAAGTCCCAAACTACAGGAACTATTAGTGTAATTTACCCTATTATGAATCCTATAATTACATGGTATTTTATGGATCCACATAGGAGGTGAAAAAATGATAATATGTATTTGGTGACAAATATTACTTTCTTTTTACTAGTGAGATTGTATTAATTTTACCGATAGATAAGTCTTCCCCCAAGAGGGTATCCCTGTAGCACCGCCATTATCAAGTATCCATTTCCGGGCTTTTGTCATTGCCCCATCTTGTCCAGCATCAGGCCCTTCTTCGAGCAAACGTAGAGCAACGTAGCTAAGTGCTGAGCCAATCATGGTGCTGTGACCCTCTATGTAAAATCCCCATCCGCCATCATCATTCTGCATAATACAAACATTTGCCACATTTTAGATTTATAGTTCATTAATGACTTTGATATTGAACATTAAGGTTGTGTTTGGATCTTGAGTAATACATACTTGATGAAGATAGAAATAGCGAACCAACTCCTTTTTGTGTTCCCATGTTAGGATAGTATTAATTGCTCCACTTATGTATAGGATAATGATCTGCATTAGTTATATTGCATTACCAACACTTAGGTGAAAACTTGATTAGCAATTCTATATATACATGTGAAACATTGTTCAATTGGTATTGGTTTTGTTATGTTTTCTGCAAAATGAAAATAGAAAACAAAAAACGAAAACCCAACAAAACAGGAGTGAACGCTTACTAGGGGTGGTGTAAAAAACATCGGTCCTGCATTTTCAGCGGCCCAATGCCCATCTCTTGCTTGTATGGCGCGATTTAACCGAATAGCTTTCCTCAAAGCAATTGTTGCCACCTCATAGGTCACTTCTTCTTTCTCCCCTAGTCTCACCGGTGGTATGCTTAGGTCGATATTGTTGTTTTCCTTTTTAAGCTATGGATTGAAGATCAAAATACATGTAAAGTTAGTGAACAATTCAAAAAGTTTGTCACATTCCAGTGCACTAGAGAGAAACCCATCCATTTTTTGGATTTTTTTTACTGGTCTTTAGAATTATTAAAAAATGAAAAGTTTTTAGGTACGATGCAGAGTGATTTAAGAGATCTATGTGTTAATTTGACAAGCAAAAATCATTAAGATACTGTTTGATTTTCTTACAAGTGGGAAATATGACTATGAACTTGTTGAATGATATGCTTATGCTAGCTGCATATTTATATTTATTTGGTCATGCAATGGTTGTATGTGTTCACCTGCATTCGCATCAGAAGATCCGAACAAGGCAAAGCCCGAGCTCGATCTTTTTTGAATTTCTTTTTATATTCTTCTCGTGCTTCTTCAACTGCTGCTCGCTCTTCTGGTGACCCTGCATCAGGGTCAAACTCCCAAATTTGTCTACCAATATATTTGTTGGTACTAAACAAGTATGGTCCATGACCTTCTGCAACCTTCAGCTTCCACATTTTCTTGTTTTTTCAAGTTCTCAACTCCCTTTTTAGACGTCTGCATTTATATGACATAAATTAGAAAGTACTTGATAAATTTTTATTTTAGATACTTTCCGAATCAGATTATTTTTAGTTTGTTTTAAATCGTTCTCAAATAATCACATACAATGTTTAATGAGCTTTGTTCTATAAGAATTTATAAAATAAAAATATTAATTAGAATTTAGATGGTAGATTTCAATATTCACAATTTAAATTTTAGGCGCCATGTTGTGAAAAATATGACTTTGGATAAGATTATAAAGTTGTGAATTTAGCAATTTTCTTTATGAATTATGGGATCCTATTATTTGACATAGCAAAAAACTCTTTAACAGTAAAAAAAAAAAATAGAGAATTTTATACATTTTTATGCCAGTTGCACAAAAATATAATAGAAATTGCGGATCAGTGATAGTTTTAGAAAATTATTATAGATTTATAATAAAAAAAATTGTTTTTAATTATTAACGTGTATAAACTTTGTCACTTAATTATAATTATATTTCAAAATCACCCTGAATTGCAATTTTCCAAACATACACAAGCATAGATATAAGAGTGAATTCTATAATTTTGCGGGTACATCCCTTGCTTCCCTTGCCTTTGCTTACTTCATTAATGCATTGGTGAATAAATCTTGTCTTTCATTGCATTGCATCATGAATGACGTGTAAGGTGCTACTTACGTGCCATTATTGAAACAGTGAAATAATAGATATTTTTAATAGATTGCGACAATGCATGAATGATGTTTAAAGGTATCATATTAGATGATAAGTAAATTTGATACAAACATTTGATGATCTTGACATTACGTAATTAAGTAATTAAAATGAACACAAAGCAGATAGCTATAATTCATTGCACATAGGAGAGAGGGGGAGAGATTTTGAAGTTATAATTCATTGCAAAGAGTGGTGTGTACATAACATTTAATGAATGTTGATAAGTTTAAAATAATTATTTATGTATAATTATTGAAATGTTATTGTCATTTGGGGTTTTTTTTGTGTAGTTTTTTTTTTTTTTTTTTTTTTTTTTTTTGGTTTATTTTTGTTTTCAGTGAATTTTTTAAAGATATTTTAAAAAGTTTTATACTTTTAAATTTTACTTGACGAGACAAACCAAAAAATTAAATATTTGAAAAAACGTTTAGAAAAGCTAAACAAGCAAAAAATAGTTTTTTTTATTTATTTTGGCTTTTTAAATTTTTTTTTGAAATTTTTTATTTTTAGATTTGTTTATATAAGATAGACCAGAAAAGTTTTTTAAAAAATTTAAAAACTTAACATGATTTTGAAAAAAAAAAAATCACTAAAGATAAAAAAAAAATTAACTTATTTAAAGTTCCCAAACGTCAAATGTATATCAAATATGCACATATGTGCTAATGTTTTGTTTGTTTGTTTGTTTGTTTTTTTTTTTTTTTTTTTGAGAAAAAGTTATAAAGCATTTATATTAAAATAAAAGTTAATATCATACTGAACAAAAGAAAAACAAAAAAGGACTAAAATAAGAAAACATATCGAAACTATAACAATAAAGTACAAAATTTGTTAAAGAATTTGCAACAATATGTGAAAATTACTAATCTACGCAGAGATGTGATTTGAAAAATAAAATATCCATATAAAAAAAAAAAACTCTGCCCCTTCGTCGCCATTCCTATCACCATTGTCTTTGTCTTTGTTGTTCAACTCTGTCATTGCATTCTTGTAGATCGGTCACTGTCGAAAGCCAGAGTTGAAGAAGAAGAAGAACATCCACAACAATAAGAGAGGAGGATTGAAAGAAGAGGGGACTATTGTGAGTGTTCAAAATTCAAAAATCTATAGTAAAAATTGGAGGAAAAGCTCTTAAACCCACATGAGCCAATATCCATCCTAAGAGTAAAAATTTCAGTTATATAATACATCACTTTAAGAAAAATTATTCTAAAGAATCCGTACTTGACATTTTTTGTGCGAAATTTTATAATAAACATTTTGTTTTTGGTATGCTATATACAAGTTATAATATTGTGATTTTGATATTACTTTGCCTCATAATTAAGTTATTTTCAATTATAATCAAAGCAGCATAATAGATTCTTACCAAATTGTCACTCAAGGTGATGTTACAATGGGGTGTACATTGTATACATTTGATAACCATTTTTCATTATAAAATATCATAACAAAATTACTAAAGTGTTAACTTCATCATTCATAATCTTATGGTGCACACTATAAATTCATTATCCATAACTTTATCACAACAGCATGAAAATTTATAATTTTTATAACAAAAAATCGTAACACTTTTTCAAATGTACATTTTTAAGAATGCATGTTGTAGATTTCTCTCACCACTTTAGATATAATTAGAACAAAAATCACAACTAGCTCATAACCAATACATCAATGAGTCGTTAAAAAAAAAAAAAAAATCCCCAATCACAATGAGTTATTACTACAGTCAATTAACTCATAATTACAGACTAAAGAAGTCATAATTTAGCATATAACACATTTAAAATGAAATTTTTTCTTTATTGCCCTGATCAAACTTCTCTAATATTCAAAAGTCGTCAAGGAAAACTATGTGCATGTGTATTTGTGATGCATGAATGATTAGACATATTTATGTTTTATTGGGATCATAGATTTAGATATAAATTTAAAAAGAAAAATGAAATAAATATGAATGATTTTTATATATATATATATATTTCTTCTTTCTAATTTTTTATCTAAATCTATAATTTAAATACAATGTTAGGATGAATGAGAGGTGAACTGACTACCTTGACTTGTAGAAGTGAAAAGCTTTTCTTGCTTGCCGCGAGAGAGAGAGAGAGAGAGAGAGAGAGAGAGGTGAATTACAAAGTAGGAATATCAGAGAGGAGCTTCAAAGGTCGGAATGGTAGAGAAAGGAGAGGGAATACTTTACTTATATAGACTTTTCTCAAACATGTAACACTACCTGGGCTACTTTACTTAGATAGACTTTTCTCAAACATGTAACACTACCTGGGCTACTTTAGGGGCTGTTTGAAAAATTGACTTTTTGAAAAAGACAAAACTAAATTATTAATTATACTTACATACTCAAAAGATCTGCTAAGTTCACATATTTCCATGGTAACATTTCCCTTTGTCATTGACATCACGCTAACAATAAATTTAAGAGTTTATTGCCCTTTATATTCTTACATTATTATTAAATTTATTTAGTTTTTGAATTATCGACTCAGTCTATTAAATTTTTAAATTATCGATTAAATTTATTAAATTTATAAAATATTTAATTCAAATCTATTTGATCTATGAGATGATTATATAAATAAAATATAAGTCTATAAATATTATTAATTAGTTAAAGACCTATTTAGTTAAAATTTTATTTTAAAAAAGCTGACGTAATTCTTATGGTGAATTTCCTTTATAAAGGTATATGTAATTATTTATAGTATTTTTTTACTTATTTTCTACAATGACTATGTGCATGGCTTTATCTAGTATTATATGTCAGATTTCATTTATAATTTTTTGTGGGGATGTATTTTCAAGGTCGTACCACGTGGCCGAGGTGCCGTTGAGGCGTTGGCCGAGGTGCCACGTGGACGAGTCAAATTGTTGAAATGATTACGGCATTGCCGAGATATGGTGCGGTAATACTAGAATCTGAGATTTTTGAATAGAGGACAAAAGTCCTAAATAAGTGATGCGCTTAGTTCGGATAAGAATAAGGCTTTTGAGGAGTTCATCCATATCTAACTAAGAGTCTGAGATAAGCATTGTGCTTGAGTCCTATGACGTAAGATTGCTAGGAGACGAGGACACTATTGGCTATAAAAGTAAGGCACCCCCGTGGGTATAAAGTATGCTTTTACTTGTGCACTAAATACTTGATTTGATATCTTTGAGAGATAAGTGACTGACTTGATCATCGGAGTGCCCCCAAGTGGACGAGCCACTATGGTATTCTTATCTTCTTGTTGGTAGTTTCTTGGTTTAATCTATTTTGCCGCGTGCTCTCCAGCTAAGTTCCTTGTTTAGTTGTGAGGTAGGAAATCAACACCCACAAGTTGGCGTCGTCTGTGGGACCTTAGTATAGAATAGATGGCCAATGTCGAACAAGAGGTGAGAGTCGAGGACAACATGCACAATGAGGAAGAGGAGTACATAAATCCAAACATGGGAGGAGGAAACAATGACGAAGAAGTGCATGAAGTAAATCCTGAGGTCAACAATGATGCAAGGGGCTGTAATGGCTTGAGAAGAGGCAACTGGAAAGAATATTACAACAAGAGCGACCACCAAGTATGGAAAGAACGGTGCTTAAGAAGAGACGACGAGGTAAAGGACTTGGTGAACAAGTTGACAGACCTGTAGACTGTGGTGAACTTCATGATGCAGAGCAAGGTGATACTGTCATGACCCAACCCCTGCCCCAAGGGATTAGGGAGGTAACTGGCCAGTAATCCGATATTACCAAAGGCCTACTTAACAGTAATCTAGTAATAAGGGCTGGCGGAAGCCTGTACATAATAAAATGTATCATTCAATGAGCTGCAAAGACTTAAATGAACAAAACAAACCTTTACATATCCACATAAGTCCATGTTAAGCTTGAATTGAGGTTGTTCGGGATGTTCTAAATAAGTGCACTTTTTGACTTTTTATGAAATATGGGTTGGGTTTGAAGTGATGTGGTAGAGAGGTGATGTAACTTAAATAAGATGATGTGACTTAAATAGGATAGTGACTTTTTGACTTTTTGACTTTTTGACTTTTTTTGAAGATGCCAAACTTGGCATAAAAACATAACTGAGGAATTAAATCCCAATAACAAAATAGTCTCAACAAAAGTCTTAAAAACATTCATGACACTAGTTTATAACACTTGTACACAATGCAAAAGGGTGAATTCTAAACCACCCATGAATTCACCCTTGTAGCTTGACTCAGTTAAAACCTTGAAGTGAGACACAGTAGTTGGCTTGACAAAAAGCAGAGTTCAGGTCCACGCCACTATGTCCGGTTTTGAACCTAATCACCTATATACATATATAAAACAATGAAGTAGAGCCAGTGAATAATAACTCTGTAAAATGGTTATGAATAATGTCCTTACAGTATTTAAAATAGTCAATTATCATCAGTGAATCAGTTTCTCATTTCATAATCATATTGCAATTATAGCAGTCATACGTGGTATATCCATTAGTAGAACAGTACAGTAGGTCTTAAAAGACCAAACAATCATATTTGATGGCCATCAATACAGTAAATAGAAGTTCCAAGATTTCGAACTGACAGAGATCTCTGTAACGGTAGCAGTAACAGTAACAGTAACAGTAACAGATGCTATGGATGCCACGAATACATTTTACAAATAGGACAATCATTCATTTAGTTAGAAATCATTAGTTCAAAAACAGAGCATCTTATAAGTCAGAAAATACATATAATTGAACATATCTTTACAAGGTTGTTACTCACAGTTGGCTCCCTGAATCACGTGATTAGAATGCGGCGTTTGACCTACAAGAAAAGAAATAAATTAGTAATATTTTGTTGAGTATGGAAGATAAAATTTGAGAATGATGAATAAAGAAAGATTACCAGAACAGTGTGCCTCATCATTAAGGCAAAATTCTCCTACTAATTGTACTCTCCGATCTGCTCCATATCGGCTGGTAGAAGAAGAACCGTGGCCAATGCAGCACCAACTTCAATATCCTTGATGGTGCTGTCACTGACTTTTAAAAGTCAATCACCTACACGAATCTCAGGGAGCCAGGCGTCCTCGGGAAAAACGTCCATCTCTTCTCTAGGTCTGATTGACCTAGGCTTGTTTGCAAGTGGGGTATTAGTAGATTCGGTTGAGGCTAGCCTTTTCTCGGCCTCGGTTAGCTTGGAGATCAGTACAGAGTCTTCAAGGTCCTTCTCCTTATCAGAAGGGACGATTGTGATTTTAGCCTTTGCTTTGGCCTTTTTCACCTTCCTTGGTTTTTAAACTGATTGAGGAGAAGTGGTAGATTGGACGGTGACGATGTCGGGCAATCCGGGAGAAAGTCCTCAGCAGTCGCTAGTTTACGACCCATCTCCTCAGAAGTGGATGCGATGGTCACTCTGGTGCCAAGTTTGAATGTAGGGAAAGGGAGAGATAGGTTGGCAGGATCGTATGCGAGAGTGTTGACACCTCAGCGCTTTTTATTGCGCGTCCTCCTAGCTGGAGCGTTTGTAGGTCAGCGACGACGTTGGCGTTGAGTTGGTGAAATGTGTTGGGATGGAGCTGAGGTGGACGGTTGGTTCAAATGTAGAGGCTTGATGTCACGACCCAAACCTATCTCTATAGGTTTAGTGTCATAATCGACCAATAATCATGGGATTACCAAAGGCCTTTGACCTGAATATCATAATATAAGGGGCTGAAGCAAATATATAAAATACAATGTCCATAGAGCTGTGCAGACACACATGGGACAGTAATAGTAAAACTTATATACAGACATATGATGTCAAAATTTCATAAGTCGTACGCCACCATACAGAAATTTCAAAAGGGACTTAGCCTTGTGTACATATAAACAAAACAAAACGAATAAAAACATCGGTAACATGGTTCACAAAAACTAGACTTCTTCCAACATAACCTCCTCGAGAGGCATTGAGGCTGGCTGACAAAACGGAACTTTAGGCCATCAACTATGGGCCTGGTCACAGGCCTGATCTCCTACATACATAATATAAAAAGTGAACTAAAGCCTAGTGAATAATAATGAAGCAAAGATTTTAATGAATGATGTCCATAACAGATTTAGATATCAATTCTCTCATCAAAACAGAAACACCAGCATGTTCGTATCAAAAACAGAGTCATGTTCATATGCATATTCAAATCATGCATGGTGCATCCATTAGCATTAACATATCTCTTTGGTCAAGCATATCAGGTTCCATAAAGGAACCTCCGGTATCGGGTAACATATCTCATACATGGGCCACGGTATTATTTCCCCTAGGCGAGTGCTTGGGCCACGGTATTATTTTCCCCGGGCAAGGGCCTTATTACCATAAGCCACAGTATTATTTCCCTTGAGCGAGGGCCTCTGCTAAGGATACCACATAGATATTTCAAAGAATTGGATCATCATTCATGTAATCACAAAATCACCTTTTGTATCATTCAGAAACAATTCATATCACATCATAATGTTCAGAAAGTATTTCATATAGAACATAGCTTTACTAAGTTATTACTCATAGATAGTTTCACAAATAGCTTCGATAGCAAACCAATGGATCGACAGCTCACGACGCGTGACCTACACAAACATAACAGATACACATATTGAAACATACGCTTGGATAGTACTTAACTTATTTTGTTTTGTTCTTAGTGTGTTTCTAAGCCTTATCCTCATTATTATGTCTTAACTAGGGCTTAAGAATGCCTAGGATGCAATTAGGATGTCAAAATATGCTTTAAAACACTTAGTCAAATTTGCTGAAAATAAGGTCCTCGCTCGAGCATTACTTTTTTTTCTTGAGCGGAGGCTCAAAAATAAGGGTGGTCGCTCGAGCGCAACCTCGTTCGTTCGAGTGGTCTATAAACTCTGCAAAAGTACTGGTTGTGTGAAGTTTTCGCTCGATGGCTGCTCGACGGTCGCTCAAGTGTGTGACTGAGGTCTTCGCTTGAGCGCAACTCTAGTTGCTCGAGCGGTCTACAAAACTTGTAAACTTCTAGGAGCATACATTTTATGCTCGAGCCAACTTTTGGTCGCTCGAGTAGAAGTACAAAACAAAGAGTGGTCGCTCGGGCGCAGAATCTGTCGCTCAAGCGGAGAAACAGAATTTTGGAATTTTCAAATTTGTTCCCAAGCTCAAAACTCGAACTCAAAACAACAAATCATGTTCTTTTAGGCCAAAAGCTTGAGCAAAACTTGTCTAAACTTGTCAAACATCAAGAATTAAAAACCATTTCGCCAAATCAAGGCCCAAAAGCTTGAGAATTGTATAAATCAAACATGGTAGATCATAAACATAAACATGTATGAAGTATCTTGACTTCAAAGCTTTCAAAACTTGTTCAAATGAGGTGTTAAGCACAAAAATATGTTGAATTCTTAAAACAAAGGCAAGAGGAGCACATGCATGTGAGAATTCTTTAAAATTAAACTCAAATTGTGGTGAAATGAACATACATGCATGATATGATCTTCCTTACTAACTCGTTAGCTCAATTCTTGCATAACTCAACTTAATCCTCTAGAATTCAAGTCCTAGATATCATAATTATGTAGTCTAAGTATTGAATCCTTACCTCAACTTCTCAATTAAGCTCTATGTGATGAATTCACTAAGATTTCAAGCCAAAACCTTGAATTTCCAAGTTAATTCCTTTGTTTGATCTCAATTTCCTTAGTCTCTCTTTCTCTCTCACATTTGAAGCTCAAGGATGATGAAAATGAGAATGTAAAGTGTATTCTAGAGGTCTCATTTGCCTTATATAAGCTTAATTAAGAAGGCTTGCTGTAGACATCCCATTTTTTACCGCCCTTACGACTTGGGCACCATCACTTTCACACCCAATGATGAATGTATATGCTTGTCAAGTGCTCAAAAGTCCTCAGCTAAATGCCACAGCTCTAAGCCTCAAAACCCTGCAAACCTTGTGCCTTATCTTTGCACCAAAGCCTCAGCCTTTCAAACCTGAAAAACTTGGGACCTGCAGGCCTGTTTTTGTGGGCTGCCAGCCACCCCTTTTAGCTACCAGCCATCCTTGTGCCTTGCCGGCCAAGAGTGTGGCCTACTGGCCACAAGTGCTTTTTGCAGATACTTTTTGCCAGCTATGCCAGCTGTTTGCACAGACGCTTGCATCTGCTCCCACGTGTATGGATGGATGTTTCTGAGGGAGTGGCCTATTTTTCTAAAAACATAGGACCTCCTCTCCCATTTTTTAGGGTTAGAAAAATTGGAGCAAAATTAATTCTCTCTCTCAACAATTCTCTCTCTCTCTCTTGAAATTTCTTGAGCTTTTGCCTACACACTCTTAACCAAACCTTACCATCTTTGAGCTGAGGTACTTTTGAGCCTTACTTGAGCTCTTGAGGGTGTGTTTGTGTTGTATTGTTGCTTGGAAGTGCTCTCCTCTTCAAGAGATATAAGGCTTAGCTTGTTTTCTTTAGTTTTGTTTGCTATTTTCCTATTATTTTCCTACTGTTTTTCTATTATTTTTGGGGTGCATGAACTCTATTTTTTTGGGCTGAAACTTGTGGTTTAAGGCTAATAAAGGTTGAGGGGTGGTTCACCCTTCTTTACACCTTGCTTTCACGGCCTTTACCCTTGTGTTTCCAATCTTCACACCATCTCTTTTTAAGCTTTTAAACACTGATTTTCAGAGTTATTTCAGTGGATAAAATGTTGTTTTGAAGTCCCAAAATTGGAGGGAGTAGCCTCCCCTCCTTGTGTTTGTTCACTAGCCTAGCATACTCCATGTTTTAGCTTATTATTCTAGCTTTTGTTAACTTAATTCCAGCATGTTTTAGGATTGTTTTAGACCTGTTTTACGACTGTTTTTGAGTGTTCATTACATTTGAGCTTTGTATTGCATGCTTATAGTGTAATAGTCCTCGTAGGTTTGGTGGTTTAGGCCTTAGCCACCATCCTATTTGAGTTGATAGTGTTTATTTATGGCTTTCCATACTTGTGATCACTCTTAATCATCTCTGCAACCTTCCTCATTTCTTGGCTTTTCATTTAATTTGAAAGTTGGTTCAAACTAGTTGCTTGTTTAAAGTATGAGATTGAGGTCTTGTGTTTAATGGTTTAATCCCTTTTGGGGTTCATTACCAATGACATGACACTTCTGTCATGCCTAAAATAACTTTTAGTTTGATGTTTCTTTCCATTAGAGGACTTAAAGCCCACCCTTGGACTTAATGAACTAAAGAATTGAAAGGAACTAAAATGGAGTAATAAAATTGAGGAATAAAAGTGATGCAAGATAATAATTTGGTTTAGGTTCAATTGGACATTAATTGAACTCTTGAGTCTTAAGTCGTTTCATACTCATGAGTGATGCAAATGGTTCAAGATTCATTGTCAACTACTTCCCTTGATCATTCATGATAGAGAGGTGGTTTTGAGAGTCTTGTTTTATTGTATTCATTGACCTTGCACCCTTTGGTTCATAAACCATCATGCAATGAAATTGCATCTATTGATAGTTTGTGAACCGAGTTTATTACTCCTTTGAGCTGTTCAAATGATAAGGAGAGGTAAGTTGTGCAAACAAACCCTTGAGAATATCTTGTTCCGGCTCTGTTTGCTCTCTATTGTAGTAGGAAAATCTAGTCATCAGTGGCTGGTAGGCCACCTCTGAAAAACCAGGCAGTGTGCTTTTTCAGGCAAAACAGAGTTGATTTGAGGTGAAAAACAGTGCAACAGAGACATCTAGTAGCAGGACATTGTTCTTTTCGAGTGGAAATCCATGCATGCATGAGCATTCCCCGTTTCCCGAGGAGGAGTGATTAGAATAGTTAATTTAGTTAATTCATGTTGTAATTAATTAGTTGTAGTTATTTAATTTTGTCTTGTAATTATTTAATTAGCTAAAGTAGTTAACTAATTATTTTATTCGGCTTGTAATAATTAGTTAAGTAGTTTAGTTAAATTATTCATTCGGGTTTGTAATAGTTAATTAATTAGCTTAGCTTTAATTAGGTAGCTAGTTTATTCATTCAGACCCTCTTGTATGAGGGCACAATATTGTAATAACGTGTATGCCTTCCAACCCCACGTCTTTCTTCCTTTTATTTACCTGCTTATGATGGTTAGATTAGGGCATCATGTTTCATTTAACATTCTCCATGTTTGCATCCACTTGTATTGCATGCACCGACGCTCGGTTAATCATTCTAACTTGTATTGTTAGTTAAATGCTTCTTTGAATACGTGCTTAGACCGCATGCTATCAAATTGATTCACGTGCCATATTAAGTAGCCAAGCTTAGTTATTGCATATCGCATGTGTTACATTAGTCATATTGCATAAGTTACGATCATGTACTGTTCTAACTCATTTTTCTTTCTTTGGCTTGGAGTACTAGGTGAGCATTTTCGCTTTAACATATTGCATTTGTATGTTAGTTTTGCCATGTCAAAGCATGTTCACCATGTGGCTAAATGCTTCAATGATAAACTGTTTGAATGCTTGTGGATGAAGGCTAATTGCTTGAATTAGAATAATTTGGGTAATGTTCATATGCGATCACTTTTTCAAATGGTACATATTCGAAACAATTTTCAAAACAAACATGAATCCAGTGTTCCAATTTTTGGAAATTAGTCTATACTTGTCTGCAACACATAGTAAGTTAGTCTAATAAACCAAAACAAGAGCATATAATGTAAATAAATATCACATTATGATTAGTAGAGGCCGATCTTTGATCGTGCGAGGGGGGTACTCAAATCATGACCTTCCCCTCTCATACCTAAGTTCCCGAGCCGAGACAACTTTGGTGATGATGGACTAATGGCCTTTGGCACGAGTCTTGGGTTTCCTAAATTTTTCAAAAATATTTAGGTGGCGACTCTGAAATCGGGCAAAACAGTCCATTTTTGACATTTTGTTCAAAACATCGATTTTCTAAAAAGAATTGTCGGATTTTGAGTCTTTTCGTGTTCTCGCTGTTTCACATTGCACTTATGAAATCAAATTCAGAACAACAAGTAGAGTCCGAACTATAGGGCTTATTCGTCTTCCGAATGGGGGCACTAAAAGTCGAGCTACACTTGCTTAAACTTGGTTAAGCTAATCAATCTAACACTAATTATCCTAATTAATTCGTTTCAAATCAAATTTCAATTAAACCTACCATAAGATTCTAAAAATTCTAAATAACACAGAAACCAAGTCAATTTCGTGATCGGATGCCGATAAGACCTTCAATTCGTAAAACGAAATAGAAATACAAACAGATATTCCTACAGCAGACAAATATAAACACAAATAATGCAACACACATGCGATTAACTTAGAATTTCATCTTACTTATTCATTAGGTATATTTAATCATGGATTATAGGCTAATCATAGGTCAGGGTTGTTACACTTGATTTGTTCGAGGGGAAGATGTTACTAGTAGAGTTATTGCAGACGGTGGAGTTCTACTCCCAGATAGGATGTCGGACAAAAGAGATTGGTACGTCGGTATGTAGTTAAGCAGAATGGGGGCCTTGTGGTTTTTAATTAGCAAGTCCAGAATTCGGGTAAGGTCTTGACTTTGGACATATGACTTGTGGAAGGATTTGCTTGGTTGAGAAAGCACTACAAAATGAATAAAAAAAAAAAAAAAAAGGAGAAAACATCATAATTAGACTAAGTATGTGAAGCAATATTAAGAGTGCGTGGTTTGGGATAACTAAGTTCTTACCCTCATCTTCCCTAAAGACTCTTCGGCGCAAGGGGAATAGGTGAAGATTATCATCTGGTGCAAACTCCCAGTTGCTCGAGACAATGAGATAGTCTTCTCCAGCACCCTTGTTGGAGTCTTGAAGGTCGGCTATCAACTTGTAAGCGGTAGACCGGGGTTTGAGATAGTTAGTGTAGCCGCTAGTGGATTTAAGGCTACACATGGTGTAGCAGTACTGGATGTCAGAAAGGGAGATCCTACCATTATGACGAAGACATAACTCGGCTATGCAGTTGATAACCCTAAAAGTGTTTCCCATCCTCAATGATTGATACCACGGGAAAGTGCATGTAGTTTTCCCAGAGCATAATTGAGTCATTCTCACCGGCTAGTCTAATCTGGACGTCGGCAGGAATGTTGAGCTCCTGGAGAAAATACTTTAGTTTGCTAGGGAAGTCTACCCTCCACTTGAACATCCCTATTACCTCAGTTAAGTGTGTGAAGACAAGGGTTTGTGGTTTGGGCCCTTGGGAATTCTAGTTTGAAGACTCTGGTGATCCTATGAAGGTTCTACGAGACTGATTTTTAGTTTTCCTATAGTTCTAACAAATTCCAATTCTAAATCTAAAAGGTGAACAAAGAGTTGGATGAAAGAATCTGGAAATAAAAAAAAAAAGAAAGAGAGGCAAAGATAACACAGATTCAAAAGATGAAGAGAGCAAGAACACATTCAAGACATGAATGAACACAAGTACAAGAAATACAAGGGATCAGGGTGGTAATTCATGGTAATCTAGTGCCAATGTGCAAGAATAAGAAACGTGCAAAGGGGTTATACATAAAAATCATAGAGGCAAGCTCAAGAATATGAAAAAACATTAAAAGATCAAAACTAAAATGAAAAGACTAAGAAACTTACAAATTACGAGCAGAAGAATGAACGTCGGAATCGTGTTTTCTAGGGTTAGATAATGCTCTTATTTGGAACGGAATGGTTGAGTGCTCACCGGAGGTGATGAACATGAGCAGTTGCAAAAAACTTCAAAGGTTTTTAATGGTGGTTTGAGAGAATTCAAGAGAGAGAGAGGCTCTGAGAAGAGAGAGAAAATGGTAAAGGCAAAAGTGAAAAGACGGAGAGAGAGGGAAGATTTTTGTTGAAAAGATAAAAGAGCGGCAAAAGCCTGAATTAATCGCCTAGGGAGATGTGCTAGTGCTGATGTTAGGCGACATGAGATAGGATTGATGCGACGCGCTTGATACGTGATGAGTACAGACTATTTGAGCAATGACACATGGATGAAACAGTTGGGATAATTATGCATGACAACTTATGTGCCGGTTGGATTCTTGGTATTCTTGAACTAGTGAGTCATGATCTCAGCTAGTAGTGAGATCTCGGTTGAGATGTTGGTCTTGGATGAGGAAGAACATTTTAGTTCTTGATTTTTGATGAGTGGACATTTGAGTCCCTGTTTCTTGATGCTGATGAGTCATGATCTCGGTCGGAGGAGTATCTCTAGCATGTTGTTTAGTCGATATGTTGGAAGATCAGACGATATAGGTTCCATCACCTTAGGTTGCCAAGGCAATAAAACCTAGGGGGCAGTTGTGGGGATGTATTTTCGAGATTATGCTACATGGCTGAGGTGCCGCCGAGGTGCCACGTGGACAAGCTAGATTGCCGAGATGATTACGGTATTGCCGAGATATGGTGCAGTAATACTGGAATTCAAGATATTTGGATAGAGGACAAGAGTCCTAGATAAGTGATTCGCTTAGTTCGAATAAGGATGAGGCTTTTGAGGAGTTCATCCATATCTAACTAAGAGTTCGAGATAAGCATTATGCTTGAGTCCTATGAAGTGAGACTTCTAGGGGGACAAGGGCACTATTGGCTATAAAAGTAAGGTACTCCATAGGTCTAAGGTATGTTTTTACTTGTGTATTGAATACTTGATTTGATATCTTTGGGAGATAAGTGATTGACTTGATCGTTGTAGTGCCCCTGAGTAGATGAACCACCATGGTATTCTTATCTTCTTGTTGACAGGTGCTTCGTTTAATCTATTCTACCGCGTGCTCTCCAGGCAAGTTCCCTATTTGGTTGTGAGGTCGAAAATCAACACCCACAAATTTTTAATTGATTTTTTTTAAGTTTTTCACTAAGTTCTTTTTATAGCTTAATTAATGTATTATTTTGTTCTACTAGAATTTGTAGTGAAGTGTTATTTTTTAAATTATCTAATTCTACTTTTTCAGTATATCTAATACTCATATAATTTTATTAGCAAGACTAAAAAATTAGACTCTAACACTAATTTAAACACACAACGAAATAAAATACTTTTTAAAGACAAAATAAAAATTTAAGATTTTTCTATAATAAAATCTTATTTAGGTGGGGTTTTTTTTTTTTTTTTTTTTTTTTTTTTAAAGGAAAATTTACCTATAAATCTCATCTTGAGGAATGGTGATTCATTTAGTCCTAAGGATTTTTTTATAGACCAATTAGTCCCATTAATTTTGGAAAGGTAGATGTAATATATTATTTTAAAAATTAAATTTACTATTATACCCTTATTTCTATTATGTTCCTTCTTTTCTTTTTCTTTTTTTTTTTCTTTTGTGCTAGAAAGGTAGGCACACAATATATGGGAATCAAATTTGGGATGAATTTTTATATAAAAATCTTTTTTATTTGAAAAATATTTCAAAATGAATACAAAAATGACTTAAAATATAAGATTATTCAAACATTCCAAAAGGATGTGAGATTTTTCAAATATTTTAAAAAGAGTACAAAAACTACTTGGTAAGTTTTGGCTAAATATATCATTTCAAACTGTAATACTCTAATGTAACAAAAAAAAAAAAAAAAGTGTAATACCCTCATGTAACACATAAAAAAAAACTCTTTACTATACTTTTCCCAAACATAACACTCCAAAAAAACTCCTTCGTATAACGCTCTAATGTAACACACAAAAAATTTCTTATTGTAACACTATAATGTAACACACACAAACTTATTTTTCCTAAACGTAACACTCTAATATTACACTCCAAAGAAACTCCTTAGTATAATACTATAATGTAACACACACAAAAATTCCTTAGTATAATACTCTAATGTAACACACAAAAACTCCTTAATGTAACACTCTAATATAACAACTACAAAAACTTCTTAGTGTACTTTTTCCAAATGTAACACTATAATATTCTAAAAAAATTCCTTAGTGTAACACTTTAATATAACACACAAAACTTCTCAGCGTAACATTCTAATATAACATACAAAAAACTCATTAGTATACTTTTTCCACACGTAACACTTCAATATAACATTTCAAAAAAATTCTTTAGCTTAATACTTTAATGTAACACAAAAAATAAAAAACAAAAAAAAAACCTCTTTGGTATACTTTTCTTAAACGCAACACTCCAATGTAACACAAAAAAAAAAAAATTCTTAGTGTATTTTTTCTAAACAAAACACTTCAATGTAAAACTAAAAAAAAAAAAAAAAAGAATGTGAGATTCCTCAAACCATTCCAAAAGGAGTACAAATATTCCTTAGTAAGTTTTGGACAAATATATAATTTCAAACTGTGAGTATTACGTTTGGAAAAAATACACTAAGGACTTTTTTTAGTGTTTTTGTGTGTTACATTAGAGTATGTTACATTAAAGTGTTACATTTGGGATTACATTGATTGGAATGTTACGTTTAGGAAAAGTATACTAATGATTTTTTTTTTTTTTTTTTTTTTGGTGTTATATTGGAGCCTTATGTTTGGAAAAGTACACCGAAGAGTTATTTTTTAGTGTTACGTTGTTACGTTTGAGAAAAATACACTAATAAGTTTTTAATATGTTACATTGAAGTGTTACATTATTGGAGTGTTACGTTATTGGAGTGTTAGGTTTTTGTTCATAATGTGGGATTTATTGTAGAATTAAGATCCAAAACTTCTATAGTGCAAATTACCCAAATGTGTAATTTTACATTTTGAGAAACCTACTTTTATCCCTAAAAAATTAAATTCAAACATGAAAATAACTATCTTTTTATGTAATTTTCACTTTAATAGGACCTTTGGGTTCATTAGAAAAAAAGGAAGGACTAAACAGTTCATAAGATCATTTTTTAAAATTTATTGGTGCTTCACCGATTATTATAAACAAATTTAAAATTTAAATAGAAGGGTAATAATGGAAAAAATATTTTAAAATTTGAATTAAAATGTAATGATTACATGTTTCCTTAATAAGTTGGACTTTCTTTAATTAACAAACAAATTGAAACGAGTATTATTTTTCAGCAATATTACTAGTACTATGATTTATGATATGCAGTCATAATGTTAGGTGAAATTAAACATCAAGATAGTACAATGTTGCTGTGACAAATTTAAGCCTTTAATTTGATATTTTTTAAGAAATAGATAAGAACTCCTCTCCGAATGTAGGGAACACATGCAGAGCAATGATGCTATGAACCAAAGTATTCAAAATTTAAAATATATGAATTAAGTATGTTTTGAGTGTAATTTACACCGCATGAAGTTTAATTTTACATTATTTATTTAGAAAAAATCTCTAAACATAGAAAATAAACTAAAAAACTGATTCGAAAATGCAAATTTATAATGTAGATTAAATTTTGTTTATATGAGCTCTTTTGTTTTGTATTCTGGATGAATTTTTCATTTTTCTCCCTGAATTTATAATTCCATGATTAATGCTAAAAACACAATCATCAAACACAAAATAAGATACATATATCTCACATAAGATAAAATTCACATTGTGTGAACCCTATATATGGCAAGTATCTCATGTGAGATATATTTACAATCGTGCTACATACCCCCACTGGCGGTCGACCCCCAGTGAGGTGTCTTGGTCCACTCCCCAGTGACACCTCACTGGGGGTCGACCCCCAGTGGGGGTAGGAAGCATTTCTGATATATTTATCCTATTTTTTATTTGGTCGTTATTGCTTTTCTAAACCATCTTCATTTTGTTTTCTTTGTTGGTACAAACACAAAAACAAATGACCCCATCACTTTCATCTACTTTGATGACAGTGGATCTACAATAGTATCTCTAGCCTATTCAACAATCCTAGGTAAAAATTATTCATAATTCTGTAATAGTGTTAAGAATACAGATCTTGTTTGGTAAGATTTTTTTAAGTTAAAAGATGATAATCAAAAAGTAAAAAGTTAAAAGTATCTATTTCTTAGCTTTCAAATAATTAATTTTTTTCAATTTATTTATGTTTAAAAAGTTATAAGTAGAAGTTGTACTAAACAGTTTGTCACAGACTTTCAAATTAAAATAAGTTCTAATCAACTCTCAAAAGCTGTAACAAATAGTCCCATTAATCAATGTATCAACTAACACACCAAATAAATATAAAGTTAAGTGAGACTTATGCTAAGTGATGGAATCCATATGTATGTCAGGTGTCTTAGTGTGTTAATTTATATACTAAGGGAATGTTTGGAAAGTAAATATTTTACTAAAAAATAGAAAAAAATCAAAAATTTGTTTCTACTCCTTTTCAAATTTTGTCATAAAAAGTTAAAAAGCCATTTATAAACATTTTAATTTTTTTCATTTCATATTTTCGTCCAAAAATTAAAAAGTCACTAAAATAGTCACTTCGCAAATCAATCCTACATAACGTTATTATATTGGGAGAATTACACTAACACGATGTCAGTGAGAAATAATTACAAAAAATATTTAAAAAAAAAATTTAAATAATAATAATTAAATTGTAGGTTTTTTCATTTGTTTGTAAATAAGTTTTTTTGTACATACTGTTGTGTTATTCCCCCTATTATAAATAACCAAAAGCACACCGTGGAATTTGTCTAAATATGGGGGACAAAATCATCTTTACACACATTCGCAAAGATTTTTAAAAAATGTTACTTTTAAGAAGAAGTTGCTTATTTCCTCAAGTCAAAAAAATGAGTTTAACAAATAAGTTTACAATTTTTTAACAAAATAAGTTTTTTTAGTCAATAAGATGTCAAATCCACTCCTAAATCCATTCATTTTGTAGTTTATTTCGCATTGCATAAACTCATATAGGCTCTTGTAATTTCATAGGTTTTAGTTGTACAATGAAGAATACGTCTAGAATTTCTCTGATGGTGAATTGTCAAAATGGCAAGTCAAGACCAAATTTTAGTATGTAGCAATATATAAAATGTTAACAATTATAACAATCTTGCTCCAAAATTTTATTTTTTTAATTTATTTCTTTCTCACAAAACACCAATTATAAATAATAATTATGAGCCACATAGATTGAATTAACCCAAAAATTAATGGTTTGATGATTCAACTTGGGAGTTTGTAGTTTTGTGAGACTCATATAATTATTCACTTTGTTTGGTTCTGATTTTCAAAAAAACAGTTTTTAGAAAATTCTATTTTTTATTTTTCATATTTTAATGTTTTCAATGAATTTTTTTAATATTTTAAGCTATTTTTTTTTAAATTTTTAAACACTCCTAATATAAATACACTTAAAAAATATAATATTTGTGAAAAAATCATTAAAAAATACACTAAAGATTAAAAAAAAAAAATCAGTATATTTTTCATATTTTTGTGCATTTATTAATTTTTAAAATATTTTTTCACAAAGATTTTACTATTTAGATACATCTAAATAAGGTGTATCTAAAAAAGTAAAAAAATTGCTTAAAATTTTAAAAATATTCACTAAAAACAAAAACAAAAAAAACAAAAAAAAATACGAAAAACAAAAACTCAATTTTTGGAAAACTTTATTCAAAAAATTGAAACCACACATATTGATTATTTTTACATGTATTTAGGTTGGTGCAGGAGTTTATAACCCATTAAAAGTACATTATGTGTATTGTTTTAATAATTGTATGGAATTATAATTTATTTGATTTATGTATAAATAAGATATTTGTGTAATTCTAGCTGTGTGAGTTTTAGAGGGTTAAGACGTAGCGGAGAAAAAAATAAAAATAAATAATAATAATAATAATAATAATATTATTATTATTATTATTAATGCTGAGGGCACCAGGGTGTATGGGAAAATGTGTGTAATTTTAGGCTTCATGTATTTGTATCCTGTTTTTGGTGTTTTTTCAGTCTCATGATTGCATTTTTTTTTTAGTTATATAGTGATTTTCTCACCCATTAATATAAGTAATTGGTTTGAACTTTTTGACCAGCACCCTAAAAATAACGTTCGACTTACATGTATAAAACATTCTATGTGATTTTTTGCTTTGATGCGTCAGGTTTAGGAATGTGTAATAATCTTAGGCCAAGTTTGGCTATCTTAAATAAGTACACATTTTTTATCTTTTTATCTATTTTCCATCACATCATCTCTCTACTTTTCTGCACATCTTTTCGTAAAAAGATAAAAAATGTACTTATTTAGGTCATCCCAAACAACCCCTTAACATAAATAACAAATTAAACTTGAATAACTTGATCTTTTCAGGTTTGGGAAGGTGAAATAATCTCAAACTTAAATAACTTAATTTTTTAGAATATTTATAAACTTATTGAACCAAATAATAACTTGTCAAAATTTAACTTGAAAACTTAATAATATTAAAATATATGTAACCTTAACTTATTTATGCAACGAACCGATTTCGAATAATTTTTAACTTATATTTTAAAATATATTACTAACATAAAATAATAATATATAATAATAATAAATAAATAAATCAGTACATATTTGAATTTATAAAAAAAATTATCAATATTTTACTTTTTAATTTTATTTAAATTAGTAGATATTATATTTTCATGTAAAAGTATATTTTAAATATAAAATATGAAGAAATTTCAATATATTTAATCACTAAAATTGAGAAAAAAAAAATAAAATAAGAAACTGAAAAACAGATTTAAAAAATAAAACTAACGAAAGTGGTTCTTGTTTAGAGTTGTTGATATTATACCTTGGTTATTAAAGTATCATGTAAAATATTACAGTTCATAAAATATAATTTAAACAAAAAGAAAATGTATGAAGATAACTTACGAATTTTTAAGATGCAGTACAAATATTTGTTTTTAAAAACGCATGCGCTTTCCTCTGTCTAAATTCGAATGAATTCATACAACTTTAAGATTAACTATAATTATTCACAGTGATTTGGTCCATGACGAACAATTGTATATATTATGTATATCAGTATAGAAATATACACAGAAAATAAGAAAAAATAATTATTTTTTTATTTTTCAATCATCATCAATGTAAAAGGGAGATGATTTATATATATATAAGAAATGAGACCGTTTATTTATATTTATATAGGACTCTGGAAACAAACATATATCATTTTTTAATATTCAATTCTAAAAATAAAGAGATGGTTAATTTATATAAGACTCTTCATTACTTTTAAAAAATATAATAAATTTAAAAAGATAAAATTAAAATTTAGAGGAAAAAAAGAAAAAAGAAAAAGCAAACTCTTTACACCTTTATAATATAATAATAATAGTAATAATAAGGGCAAATTACATATATCTCCATTGAAATTTAGCTAAATTACAGATATTCCCTGAGGTTTCAGAAATTACATCCCGCCCCCTGAGGTTTATATTTTCATAACAAATTGCCCCCTAATTTGTTATGTAAATATAACATTCAGGAAAGAATTTGTAATTTCTCAAACCTTAAGGGAGTATCTGTAATTTAACTAAACCTCGACAGAGGTATATGTAATTTGCCCTAATAATAATAATAGATGGTAGGTGAGTTGACTAGATCTTCCGCCCTCATCCCAAATCATATTGAACACAAGGGTTGAGGATAGGTTCCTATCTAAAACAAAGGCGAGCATAGGTTAATTTTAGGATAAATTATAAATATACAGATTTACTTAAAATATAGATTACCTTTTGTGATTTAAAAAATTATAAATATTTTTTTGTCAGAATTTTTTATTTATTAAAATTAATTAAAAAAAATAAAATTCATGATTGCTCTCCTATACAATAATAAAATTACTTACATTATTAATTGAAATATATTTCTAACATCATTAAAAATTGTTAATTGACTTAATTATTTATTAATAAAAATAGCGATTTGTAATAAAATTAGAAACCTCAGAAGGTGAAATGTAATTTTCAAAATTATAGAGGACAATTTATATTTTAATTAAAATTCAGAAGGTGTATTTATAATTTGTCCTTAATTTTATTATGTTAGGAGTGATAGTATTAATAAAAATGAGAAGTAATGTTATATTACGAATAATTATTAATAAATGATAAAAATTAAAAGATGTGAGATGAAAAATAATTCTTACCAAAAATAAGCATCTTGAGGTGGAATATTTAGTCGTCTTATATTGAAAAAAATTAAATTAATAATTTAATAAATATAACTTGGGCTGGGCCATGAGAGTATCAAATTTTTTATCCAGATGGGACGAGTTGAAAGTGATTATCCCTATACCTAACTCATACTAAGGAAAAATTATTGATTAATTTTGTGTGATGGTGTTTTTCACCAATTATAAATCACTATTTTTTTTTTATATATATATTTGCTAATTATTCAATACAAAAATTATGAATTCAATCTCTTTTATCTTTCACAATACCATTAAAATATTAGTGATATTACATACACTAATTAATGTAGTAACTAGTGTTGTGACATTATAACTAACCCCACCTATTATATAAATTATAAATATCTAAAATTTCTAAAATTGTATCACACCGTTTATTAATATATTAATTGATACATATAGCATCATTCTTAAAATATTACTCAATTATGTCTCAGGAAATAACTTCTCCATACTAAATCATTTAAACCCATTCATTTACGTCATGTCACATCCTCACTTTCATGCGACAAACCTAAAGTTAATCAATCTCAACGCAATTCACGTCGCACGAAACTGGCCCTCTTCCAACTACTGCATTTTAGTGATGAACTTATTTTCGATGAAAAAGCATTTTCCTTGCAATTGATAGTACGTAAGTAGCTGTAGTAGGAATCCAAATCCTCTATAGCCTCTCTCTGGTTGCTTTTGTGGGAGATAGTTCAGATAGAACCACATTGCCCACAAAGAAATGAACAGTTTAAATTTGTTTGTTTAAAAAAAAAAAAAAAAATACATGCATACCCACTGACACACATTCACAGCACACACTCTCTCTCTTCCTTTCTCACTGACACACACTCACAGCATACATATCCTCTCTCCGTCCTTTCTCACTGACACACATGTTTTGACAACTTAGTTAAAAGCTAATTTTTAATTTTTAGAAAAATGTTTGGTAACCTGAAAAGGAGGGGTGTGCATGGCCCAAATGAGTGTTCGCCGGTCGTCCGCCTGGATGACCGGTCGGACGTCTTTCCGAATGACCGAGTGAAAGATTATCTACCACGGTTGTCACCTTTGTCGACCGCCACTATCAGCCTCTTCGCTAGATGACCGGCCGGACAACCGGCAAGGTGAATTTCGAGCCATTCGAACCACCTCATGTTCGGGCTACCAAGCATTACTCTAATTTTTAACCCATTTTTAACCCATTTCCGCCTTCATTGCAATACACACCCTCGTAATTACCACCCATCAGAACAATCCTAGATTTGAATAAGAGCATCAAAATGGTTCAACTCAAATGACTTCGCAAGGCACAACATGTTTCAGATATCGTCATCACTGTCAACCTTAAACTTCTTATACTCGGGGACATCCCGCAACATATACACCACATCCCGTACCAAGTCGTCGAACTTCCCATAAATAGCATCGACCACCTGTGCGAATGTCATCGCGTGATGCAACCGAACAACAACATTGGTTTGCCCATAAGTGCACAACAACAACAACACATCATCCATACCTGTCACGCAACCCATAATCGAACCGTTAGCCCGCTAACACATACGACAATGAATGAATAAAAAAATGACATTTGACATCTCACACCAACTGTTTGTTGCTGATGTTGCAAACTATGAAAAAAATCAGACCGTAAAATCAATGAGATAAACAACACGCCCACACTTCACCCCCTTAAAAATTAGCTTACACATTAAAAAAATTCAAATCCAAATAACAACAACAACATTGACACTTAAACTAACCAATTAAAAGCAACTGTGCATATTAGAAAAATTCAAATCCAAATAACATCAACAACATTGGCACTGAAACTAACCAATTAAAAGCAACTGTGCATATGTGGATGTTATCAGTACCCACAATGAAGCTATGTGAACAACCGAAAAACCTTTAAAAAATGGGGGAAAATAATTGCACAAAAACACTAATCACAATGACAATGGCACGGAAAATAACATCGCAACCCACCACACTGTCAACCACAACGTCATGGGCAATGACATTTACAAATGCAAAACACGCGACACCGTGACTCACCTGTTGCAGCACAATGAGGGCGAGTGAAAAAAACACCCGAAACTATAAACCAATGGAACAACCCAATCAACATCCATCACTCCCAAAGTCAAACCAAACCCTTGCACACATTAACATTACCAAATCCCCAGCCAACACACCAAACCTTCTATTTAGGAAAAAAAGAATCCCACAAAGGGTATTACTGTAAATTGTAAAAGGCCCAAAATTAACTAAGCAAATATTATCGAATAAAAGGGGACTAAATGGTGCGTAAGAAAACTCTTAGGACTAAATGGTTCAACTTTCCACAAAATAGGATTTATGTTACCCACAAAATAGGTGTGGGTACTAATAACATCCATATATGCACAGTTGCTTTTAATTGGTTAGTTTCAGTGCCAATGTTGTTGATGTTATTTGGATTTGAATTTTTCTAATATGCACAGTTGCTTTTAATTGGTTACTTTAAGTGTCACTGTTGTTGTTGTAATTTGGATTTGAATTTTTTTAATGTGTAAGCTAATTTTTAAGGTGGTGAAGTGTGGGTGTGTTGTTTATCTCATTGATTTTACGGTCTGATTTTTTTCACAGTTTGCAACATCAGCAGCAAACAGTTGGTGTGAGATGTCAAATGTCATTTTTTTATTCATTCATTGTTGTATGTATTAGCGGGCTAACGGTTCGATTATGGGTTGCGTGACAGGTATGGATGATGTGTTGTTGTTGTGCACTTACGAGCAAACCAATGTTATTGTTCGGTTGCATCACGCAATGACATTTGCACAGGTGGTCGATGCTATTTGTGGAAAGTTCAATGACTTGGTACGGGATGTGGTGTATATGTTGCGGGATGTCCCCGAGTATAAGAAATTTAAGGTTGACAATGATGACGATATCCGAAACATGTTGTGCCTTGCGAAGTCATTTGAGCTGAACCATTTTGATGTTCTTATTCAAATCAAGGATTGTTCCGATGGGTGGTAATTACGGGGGTTGTAACACCCCGAAATAATTTGACATGAACTACCCACAAGTGATCAACATTCACTCAACAATAACAATAATCTGCCCATCTTTACATAATTAAATTAGAGTCCTTACAAAGGTTTTACATGCGGGTATACATTCATCGGTACAAAACATATGAATCTATAGCATGTAAAGCATCCATTCTCAAAACAATACCATGCCCTTAAGGGCTTACATCTTCTAAGGTATAAGCCTGGTTACACAAAAGTGGTCTCTCAGACCCAAACCAAAATATCCCTTGGCTTTACAATTAATCACAACAAAGTAAGAGTGTACTACTCTTCTCAAAATACTTCCACACCCTCAATTCGGCAGGATCACCACATCTTTACTTGCACCAAAACCCATAGGGGTGAGCATATAGCCCAGTAGAGAAACCTTAACGAAGTATGTACATTTATGCAAGATTCACAATATTTTATGTAAATGCATATGTTATGCCATGCCATTTGAAGGAAAACTCATACTATGCTTTTTTTGAAAATCACCATGCTTTTAGTCAACATTTATACAACCTCATTAATTTCCCACACTTCCAATTTTAAATCAAAAAGGGACGGTAAATACATCACTAGTAATCCCTAGGCTGGTGTCTGCAAGTAGGCTCAACAAGCACTACCAAACTGTCATTTTTACCGGTGTTAACCAGAAGGCTCGATACCCATCCGCGGGGTTTTCTGGTCTTTCACCAAGGACACTCCGGCCATCTTATCAAATACAACTACACCTCCTATCTGGACTTACCACGTATTTACCCCTTTAACATTCTCATAATTTTTATTACAATATAACCTTTCTCAATGTAGATGTTTTCCAAAACTCATGCCATGATGTATAGAAATGACAAAATTTACATGAAGATATGATGCAACAATGACATTTCATAGCCTTTCTTCCTTTACCTTCCTCCAATACCATTACACAATTAATCACATGTTCCACCGGTGTCAATTAACACGTAGCATTAGCTCATTATTATACATATTTCATAACATTCTAGTCATTCCATGATTATGTGAGACTTTCAATATCAACCTCCAAGTTTTCAATTCTCAAAGTCAATAGTGTTCAATAACTATCTTCTCACAATAAATTATTTTTCCATGCCACTAGCAACAATCTTAAAAGTAAATTCTTCATTCTCATATATCAAGGAAATTATCATTTTTCTTACCAAAATATAAACTCCATACTCACACACCCATTTAAACACAAGAAAGGATATTTTACTCCATGGATTTCCATGTTTTCACAAAAAGCCCCAATTTCTAGTTTTTCAAAAAATCTAAACATTTTTCATCTTCTTTATGAACTCTCTCCATACATATCAATCTCAATCTACAAGGTTCCACACTTCTCAAATATTCTTTAAAAGAAGATGAGATTAGTTTTTCTTTAAGCAAAAATCAACAATTTCTTGAGCCCTAGGCTCCATTTTCGAAATACATAGAGGGTTTCACAAAATCAACAAGAAACTTGCATAAATACACATATAACTCAAAGGAAACCCTACCTCAAAGGCTTGAGAAGGAGCAAGATGAAACCCTAGAGTTTGAAGATGAGAGAGAGCCTTGGATTTGCTTCCACCAAATGAAACCCTAGCTTAGATTCTTCAAGATCTTGAAGGAGATGATGATGTTCTTGACCCAAGATGGGCAAAATCAAAGAGGTGTAGATGTTTGAGAGGTTTTCTAGAGAGAAGGAGGAGAAATATATGTTTTAGAGTGAGAGGGAGATGAGTATAATGAGAGATATATTTGGATCAAAATGATACAAAAAACAGAGTTTCGGACTGCCCAGTTGGTCGCTCGTGCGGCCATTTTCTCCACTCGTGCGCTCTTAGACAGCAGCCAATTTTCTGGGTGTCAAGCTTGGCCGCTCGTGCGGCCACTCCCACAGCTCGTGCGGTACAATGCCGCATGTGCGGCCAAGGGCTCCGCACGTGCAGCCCTGGCCCAGCAACTCAAAGTTCCAACTTCTTCCCCGGCACCCCGAACTCACCCGTGCACCCTCTGAGACAAACAAAATTTTAACACCGGAAGAAAAGTATTTGGAAACCCTTTCTGGACACTTCAATTCAACAAGAATAAAAAGAGAACGAAGCGAAAGAAAGAAAGAATAAAGAGAAAAAGAAGGCCGGTCGTCACAGGGGTGCGTATTGCAATGAAGGCGGAAATGGGTTAAAAATGGATTAAAAATTAGAGCAACGCTTGGTAGCCCGAATATGAGATGGCTCGAATGGCTCAAAATTCACCTTGCCGGTCATCCGGCGAAGAGGCTGATAGTGGCGATCGATAAAGGTGACAACCGCGGTAGACAATCTTTCACCCGATCATCCGGAAAGATGTCCAACTAGTCATCCAGGCGGACGACCGGCGAACACTCATTCGGGCTATTCGCGCCCCTCCTTTTCAGGTTACCAAACATTTTTCTAAAAATTAAAAATTAGCTTTTAACTAAGTTGTCAAAACATGTGTGTCAGTGAGAAAGGACGAAGAGAGGGTATGTATGCTGTGAGTGTGTGTCAGTGAGAAAGGAAGAGAGAGAGTGTGTGTGCTGTGAATGTGTGTCAATGGGTATGCATGTATTTTTTTTTTTTTTTTTTAAAGAAATAAATTTAAACTGTTCATTTCTTTGTAGGCAACGTGGTTCTATCTGAACTGTCTCCCACAAAAGCAACCGGAGAGAGGCTATAGAGGATTTGGATTCTTAGTACACCTACTTATGTACTATCAGATGCAAGGAAAATGCTTTTTCATCGAAAATAAGTTCATCACTAAAATGCATTACTTGGAAGAGGGCCAGTTTCGTGCGATGTGAATTGTGTTGAGACTGATTAACTTTAGGTTTGTCGCATGAAAGTGAGGATATGACATGACGTAAATGAATGGGTTTAAATGATTTAGTATGGAGAAGTTATTTCTTGAGACATAATAGAATAATATTTTAAGAATGATGCTATATGTATAAATTAATATATTAATAAACGGTGTGATACAATTTTAGAAATTTTACATATTTATAATTTATATAATAGGTGGGGTTAGTTATAATGTCACAATACTAGTTACTACATTAATTAGTGCATGTAATATCACTAATATTTTAATGGTATTGTGAAAGATAAAAGAGATTGAATTCATAATTTTTGTATTGAATAATTAGCAAATATAAAATAAAAAATAAAAAGAAATAGTGATTTATAATTGGCGAAAAACACCATCACACAAAATTAATCAATAATTTTTCCTTAGTATGACTTAGGTATAGGGATAATCACTTTCAACTCGTCCCATTTGGATAAAAAATTTGATACTCTCATGGCCCAGCCCAAGTTATATTTATTAAATTATTAATTTAATTTTTTTCAATATAAGACGACTAAATATTCCACCTCAAGATGCTTATTTTTTAAAAAAATTGTTTTTCATCTCACATCTTTTAATTTTTGTCATTTATTAATAATTATTCATAATATAACATGTGCAAGGGTTTGGTTGGGGATTTGGTAATGTTAACGTGTGCAAGGGTTTGGTTTGACTTTGGGAGTGGTGGATGTTGATTGGGTTGTTCCATTGGTTTATAGTTTTGGGTGTTTTTTTCACTCTCCCTCATTGGTTTATAGTTTTTGGTGTTTATAGTTTTGGGTGTGTTGGCTTGGGATTTGGTAATGTTAACGTGTAAGGGTTTGGTTTGACTTTGGGAGTGGTGGATGTTGATTGGATTGTTCCATTGGTTTATAGTTTTGCGTGTTTTTTTCACTTGCCCTCATTGGTTTATAGTTTTGATTTCCATTGGTTTAACTAAGAAAAACATTATCAAATAAAAGGGGACTAAATGGTGCATAAGAAAACTCTTACGACTAAATGGTTCAACTTTCCACAAAATAGGATTTATGAGTAAATTTTCCTTCAATTTATGCATAGGTGTAAATCAAATATAGAATTTTTTTTTTATTTCCTTTAAAAAAAATTATAAACTCATTTGGTTAATAAAATTAAATTAAAAGTCATTATTTTCATATGATTTTGTTTGGAATGAAGATTGTTTTTGAGAATTTCAAAAATATATGATTTTTGTGTGTTTATTTCATCAAATTAATTTTTATATTAAAAAAATAATAATTTGAAAACATAACTAAACACCTTAATTTCTTTTTATTTATTTTAAAATTTTATTAAATATATTTAATATTAGTCTCATTTTAAAGGTATATTTTTAATGATATTAATTTTATAAAATTAAAATTTTATATTAAAAATTATATATATATATATTATGAAAATAAAATGAAAAAGATTAAAATAATTTTTTTAATCTTTTATTAGAAATGAGAGAGAGAGAGAGAGAGAGAGAGAGAGAGAGTGAGTGGTGGGATGTCAGACATATGTGTGTGTCAGTAAGGGAGAGAGAGAGAGAGAGAGGAGTGTCAGAGAAAAAGGGAATGAAATTCAATGTGGGTGTGTTTTGAAATTTTTTTTGTTTAATCGTCCAAATCTGAGTCATTCATTTCCTTGCGGGGTGACGTGGCTCTATCTGAACAGTCCCCCGCAAGAACAACCGGAGAGAGAGCCTGGAGAGGATCTAGACTTGGTGTACTATGGCCTCTTTGGGAAAAGTAAAAAAAAGTTAATTTATTAATTTACTTAGGTGACCTTATTTTTTTATTTTTTTATACATTTTTAGAAAAAAAAAAAAGTTAATAAAAAAAATTTACTTTCCAAAATATTCTATAACAAGGACAAGACTTTTAATTCTACTTTCAAATAATTTTGTGATATACACTCCTCAAAAAGTGTGTATCATATGCGCATGCACCCTTGTTATGTAATTTCATTTTTATAGTTGTGTTATGCATTTTTGTGATAAATATTACATTTTTTTTTTGTTGCTAGAGTTACGATAATTTGTTATTCAAAAATGAAGTTATATATTTTATGCTAATGTTACACATTTTTTTGTTAGAAAATATTAGATAAAAAAATAAATATTTACCAATAAATCCCTTCTTACAAACAAGTACTCCAATTAGTCCCAAGTTTTTTCTATTTATTTGTTAAATCCTATTAGTGGAGAGTTTCTTTCCGTATGGTCTTATTTTTTATTTTGAGAGTGTTTTGGGGGACAACTATACCCTTTTATTAATGTGACCAGTATGATGTGATATTCCAATGTGGCATGTATTAATGTGATACTCCAAAAAAAATTAATACTCCAAAAAAAAATTAGAAACTCTTTAGTGTACTTTTTCTAAATGTGACAAAATGCGAGTATGATGTGACACTTCAAAACTTTTACTTAAAAAAATAAAAAATAAAAACTTCTTAGTGTACTTTTTTCAAACATGACAACGTGGCGGGTATGATGTGACACTTCAAAAAAATAAAAATTCCTTAGTGTACTTTTCTCAAACATGACAACGTAGCGGGTATGATGTGACACTCTAAAAAAAATTAAAAACTCCTAGTGTACTTTTCCCAAACGTGACATGTGACACTCCAACATGGCGGGTATGATAAAACTCCTTAGTGTACTTTTCCTAAATATGACAACGTAGCGGGTATGATTTGACACTTCAAAACTTTTACTACAAAAAAAATAAAAACTCCTTAGTATACTTTTCCTTTTTGTGACATCGTGGCGGGTATGATGTGATGCTTCAAAAAAAATAAAAACTCTTTAGTATTTTTTTTTCAAATGTGACAACGTTGCGGGTATGATGTGACACTCTAAAAAAAATTAAAAATTTCATAGTGTACTTTTTCCAAACGTGACACGTGACACTTCAACGTGGCGGGTATGATATGACACTCTAAAATAATTAAAAACTCTTTAATGTACTTTTTCCAAATGTGATACTCTAACGTGGCAGGTATGATGTGACACTAAAAAAATTTTTAGTGTACTTTTTTCCAAATGTGATACTTTAATGTGGCAGTCAAATAAGTTATTACACAAACAATTAAGAAAATTCTCAATGGTTAGCTTCCATTTAATTTTTATCTTACAATCCCACGTAGAGGCTTTAATTTTAAAAATAATTTTATATGAGATTTTGACACTCTCATAATATCCCTCCTTAAAAGTATTCTTTTGTAAAATGTATAGATACATTGATAATCTCAATGTTACTTTTACAGCTCCTTAATACAAAAATTATGAGATAATTATGATAATTTTAAATTTTTATTTAAAACTTATAGATCATGGGATACATTATTATAATTTTAAATTTAAATTAATAGATTGCTTTGCATATTTAGTGACAGTTTTAATTTTAATAAAATAAAATTTTAAAGTTTTAATTAATTAATTTTTGTGTAAGTTGGTTGGTCTTTTGACTTAACTGATTAAGCTAAACTATTTTTGGTTTGATTGATTTACTGGTTTAACAGTGATTTTAGCGGTTTTACATGCTACGATGATTCTTTTTTATTCATTAAGTTTTAAAAATGGGAGTTTTTTTAATAAATTTTCTTTCTAATAGTTTTATTCCATTCAACCTATTTTCTTTTTGACTATTCTATTAGATTCTATTTGAGGTAAGAATACCAAAACACCCTCAATCTCTCGTATCCCTATTAATGTTGATTGTCATTATGTTTTGGTAGTTCCCATACATCAGGATGTTGACTGTCATTATATTCATATTAATTTAAAATGAATTTTTCTCATTGTATTGTTAATTACATGATGTGAATATTCACATCATTATATTCACATTAATTTGAAATAAAATTTTGTCATTGTGTTGTCAATTACATGATGTGAATATTCATATTAAAACATTCGAATGTGAACGTTCACATCACTACATTAGATGATAGAGAATGTTCACATGTTGTGAACGTTCACATCACTATATGTTGTGAATAAAAATGCGTTGTCAATTAAAAATATAATGGATGTTATTTTTAATGTGTTGTCAATTAAAAATAAGAAGGTTCACATGTTGTGAACGTTAACATCACTACATTAGATGAGAGAAAATTTTTCGAAAAGATGTTGTGAATGTTCATATTAAATGAGAGAGAATGTTGACATTATTTTTAATTTGTTGTCAATTAAAAATATATTCATATCAAATGAGAGAGAATGTCCACATTATTTTTAATGTTGTCAATTAAAACTATATTCACATTATATAATAATATCAATGTTATTTAATTTACGTATGAAATTTCTTATGCCTTGATAATTTCCCTTCTCTCTCCTTCCCCAACATTAAATATCAATATTAAATATAAAGATATAAGAGTCTAAAAAAATAGTAAAAATCAAGAAAAATGACTTTATGGAATAAAAGTATAAATACATGGGATTAAGTGGATTAAAAATTCATTCATGGACTTCTTGGGTTAGAACACTTCTAAATGAGATTTATCAATAAAAATTCATTTTAAAATTTCTTTAATTATTTCCATTTCAAAAACCAATATGATAATTTTTTTGAAATTTATATGTTTTTATTCTAAAATAATAAAGTATTTGAATTATCTAAAATAATAAAGTATTTGAATTATGTCATTTTTATTTATTTATAACAAAGTATAATTTTAATTATTAATTGTTAATACAACAATTTTAATATATCTATAATATATCTTATAGTAATGGAACATATGAAATAAAATCCTTAAACTCATATACAAAATTTTATTTTTGAGAGACAAAATGTAAAAAAAATAAATATAATTATTATATTTTTAATAAATAATATATTATTCACGGATAATATGCTAATTTTAATGTAATGTAAAGGGTCATTATGAATATTTTTGCGTAAAATAAATAAAAACAAAATATTTGATAAACAAAACATTAAAAAAAGAGGTATTTTAGAATACCTCACATTTTCTCTATCCTCTCTCTCTCCCCCTCTCTCTACCAGCCCTCGAACCCGTGACCTGAGGCTTTCACAAATCCTGATTTAGCCAAACAGATTCAACGAGGGCCAGTGCGTTCTCTTGCTCAAAATATTTAATTATACTATCAAATGAACCAGGTTTACATTTAATAGGATTTTGAACTTATGGGCCCAAGCCCAAAGTCATTTTAAATTTAAGATGAGCCCAAGTAGCCCAATGAATGGGCATCAATTGTAACAAATAAATATAAATTAGGATGATTCAAGGGAGGGAGATTTATTAGAAATTTTTTTTTTAAAGTGTTTGTATTCTAATTAGTATATAAGATATTTTTGTATTTAAATAACTCATATTATTTAAATATTTGATCTATCAAATCCTAATTATTTTATGGGCATTTCTATCCTTACAAATATTTTTTAAACGGTTAGCAATTTGGTAATGTGAACATTCATATTTTAATGTGAATATTCACATTGACATGTGAATGTTCACATTGACAGTGTGAATATTTATATTGACATTTAACATTTACATTGATGGTATGAATATTCACATTGACGGTGTGAATATTCATATTACGGAACATTTATACTGTAAATTTGAATATTATTAGGGGTATTTTGGTAAGTATGTCACTCATAGAACTTATTGGAATATGAAAAAATAATGTGAACTTTTGGGAACATGTTTTTTTAGTAACTTTTTGATTTTTTGGCTAAAATGTGAGGTAAAAAAAACTAGTATGTTTGGGATGACTTTTTGACTTGTTGCGAAAAGATGTGCAAAAAGTAGAGAGAAGAGAGAATCTTTGACTTTTTGGTATGGGTTGTTGGCTTTTTGATTTTTTTTTAGTAACTTTTTGATTTTTTGGCTAAAAAATCCACTTGCCAAACGAGACCTAAATAGAACATAAGTAGGTGAAAAGAGATTTATCAAAAAGTACTCTTTTATATATATATATATTTTTTTTTTTTTTCATAAAATAGTGTTAGTATATTAATAATTAGATTATAACGTAAGCCAACGCCTCTTTATAAACTGGAACATAAAACCTCACTCATCTTAGCTTTTATCTGGTAGATACGAAATATACATAGAAAAAATTAAAAGTAATTTTGTTGGTTTTTTTAAATGCTATCGCACAATTGTAGTCATTGGGCCCTCTATGTATCCACCAGCCCATAAATAAATAATAAATATGGTTCCAGTGAAAATCCTTAACAAAATGCTATTTATTTATTTTGGTAGTAGAAGAAGGGAGGTCTTGCTGGGGACAAGAATATATATAATATATTAATGCGATAAAATTTGTGCATTAAATTGCCAATCCAAATAGCCTTCTTTTCGAGAGGCTCTTTAGAAAGAAAGAATAAATAAATAAATACATTGACTTTTTAAAATACTTCTTAAAAAAAAAAAAAAAATTTAAAAAAAATTACTGAAAACACATTTACCAAATCGCACCTCATACAACTTTTGATTATAATCATGTCTGTCTTTGTCATGGAATTGGGCTTTTATTATTTCAAGCTCTCACTCTTCAAATGGTGAAATCATATATACATGTATTTGTTTGTAAGAAAAAGTGCAAATGGAAATTCCAATTCAAATGCAAATATGGTGCAACTTCAATGGTGGATCCCTTGAATGTAACTTAAGAATGGTGGGTTATGCCACCCACCATATTTATTTCATCCTGGCAATCAGGATCTTACTTTATTGTAATAGTAAAATGTTAGACATTTTAAAAATTTTACCAAATGACTCATATGGGATTCATATTATGTAGATTCTACACTTATGTAAGACATTTGATAAAATTTTTAGTAAAATTTTTAAGATCTTTAACATTACTCTTATAATAATTAACATGGGTCATAAATCATGTAATAATAAATAAAGTTTTTTTTTTTTTTTTTGAATGCAGTAAATAAAGTAGTTTCATACTTCTTGTTCGATGAGAATATCTCTACACAAAAAGGTCTGGAAGATTCAAGCAATCTTAATTTTCAAATGTAATATATTTTTTTAGCAAGGAGTCATTTGACAAGTCTAAAAAAACTACATATAAAATTACAATTATGTCCTTTATATTTTTTTATATTTACATGGGTAAAAATATAAATTTTCTACATTAGGTGGGGATAGTTTAGTCATTTTATTGTGATGTGACATCATAAACAAATATTAATCAAAAAAGCCAAAAATAACTTTTTACCAACTTCTCAAATCACTTTTCTAAAAAAGCCAAAAGCTTGGTTAAAAGCCAAAAGTCAACTTTTAACCATCTTTTCAAAATATCCCAACATGTTTATCGATTTTATAAAACTTATCAAGGGAAAAAAAAAAAAAAAAAAACTTATCATCAACTAACATCTTTTTTTTTTTCCCCCTAAATAATCACTCAAAAAATTATTAAGTTGTGTTTGCATTTGGAATTTGTAGAGAAAAAAATTGAAAAAGTGAACAAATCTATTTAAATTATCTTTTATAGAAATCCAAAATTTTATAATAATTGCTTTTGTATAAATTCAAAATTCAAAGGTCAAACTTATTTTTCTACAAAATCCACATCAATGAATGTAATTTAGATTCTAAAGAATTGGATATTTTGATAGAGATTTTGAAATTGTGCAGTAGTTTCAACTTTTAATGGAATATTTTCAATTTTAAACCTCAGTTTGGTTATATAGATAATACATGAAAGTGAAAAAAAATAAAATAAAATTATGTGTTTTCTTAGATAGAGAGTCCTCGAAAGTAATGAAAACTAAAATTTCCTATACAACGCAAATTAACTTGTTAGTTAGGCTATACAACTCCTTGTTGTACATTGATTATATTTTTTCTTATAATTTTCTTACAAAATTTTTCATTTATTTAAATGCATGCAAGAAAATAAATTTTTATTTCTTTTTCCTTTCTTTCACATTACTTTCTACCAATTTTATTTTCTATCATCCATTAATTTATTTCTAAACAAACGGAACGTATTTCTAATAATAGGTGTTTTTAGACAAATAGTTTTAAAATTATTTTAAATTTTGGCCAAAAGTTATGATTACATTGTAACAAATAATTCAATTAGATAATTTAATTGTTTTAAAGAGCTTATTTCTAATAATAGTATAAATCATGATATCATATCAATTTTTAACAATTTTTAATGTGTAATGTGACTTCAAACCAATATATATTTAATTATTTATGGCATATTGACAAAGGAGCAAAGGAACTAAACAATAGATTTTTTAGGTAATTAAAAATTGAAAATTTTAATTTGAAATTTTTATGCTTTCAAAACTCATTGATTAAAATTTTTAAAAAAATTAACAAATTTTGTTTGAAGTTTGGAGCTTCTAAAACTCTTCTTCCAAGAGATTCCCGTGCATACCTTATAATTTTGGTTTTTATTTAACTTAAATAATGTATAAATACAATCATAATTGAAAAAAATTCAAAAAAAAAATAGTAATAACCAAATAAATGTTTAAATTTAAAAATAATACAAATAAAAAATTAAAAAATATCAACTTCATCCACATAAAGAATCAATTTTGCACATTAATTCGAATTCTCATATTCTCTACTTTTCCATCTAGTTCTTCATCATCGTCGTCGTCGTCGTCGTCGTCTTCTTCTTCTTCTTACATAACCCTCAATGTCAAACTTCTTGGGATAATAACTACAACACTGCCATTGCTCTTTTTTTTGTCCAAAATCTTTGAAAAAGAAAACATTATGAAAATGGAGAAATGATTGTATGATCTTTAAAAAGTGATTCAATATGAACACAAAATAAAAACATAAAACACATACTTGAAAAATGTTAGAGAAGAGAAAAAATCAACTTTTAACTTATCTATGGATTAATTAATGAAAACAAATTAAAGTAAAAGACAACAAAACCTTTAGAATTTTAGTGACATACCATATCTCTATAAGTAAATTGTAGATGAACAGGTTTGAGCTTAAGTTTTTTTTAGAAAGATATAGAGAAGTATTCATATTGTTGTAACAGAGAGCAAGGGTAGTGAGTTTTTTCCCCCCACCCTTTTTAGTTTCATTTTAGCAAAAATAATACAACTATTTATAGAGATGGAAGAAGAACGTGAGAGGAGATTTTTTAGATTTTTTTAGAAGAGAGATAAGAATAATTATATGGGATTTTTATCCTTTTATTTTTTGTTCTTTTTATCTCTTGGTTATTATTATTATTTTTTAAAGTTTTTTAGCAAAGAGATAAGGATTATTTTTTGCTTCTTTTTTTTTCTTTTCATCTCTTGATTATTATTATTATTATTATTTTTGTAAGTTTGTTTAGAAAGAGATAATTGATAACTATGTGGGATGTTATCCTTTTATTTTTTGCTTCTTCATTTTTTCTTTTCATCTCTTGGTTATATTTTTTATTTTTATTTAATTTTATTTAGCAAAGATAAAAAGCTAGAATCATTGTTTTTATTATAATAAAAAAAATTGAAAATTAGAAAAATGAGGTAGAGAGATTCCAGGAAGTGCCACGTAGGAGAGAGAACCCCTGAGATATTAGTATTGGAGTTTTGGAGAATTTTAAGAGCATACTACATTTGCTTATATATATATAGTAAGTATAGATAGATAGATAGATATAGATAGATAGTATTGAAGTTTTGGAGAATTTTAAGAACATACTACATTTGCTTATATGTATATATATATATTGTGATGACCGGCCTTCTTTTTCTCATTGTTCTTTCTTTCTTTCGTTTCATTCTCTTTTTATTCTTGTCGAATTGAAATGTCTGTAGATTGTTTCTTATTCACTTTTCCTTGGTGTTGAATTTTCTGTCGCTTCGGAGGGTGCACGGGTGAGTCCGGGGTGCCGGGGACGAAGTGGAATTTGTGAGCTGCTGGGCCAAGGCCGCACGTGTGGGGCCCTAGGCCACACGTGCGGAAGTGGGCCGCTCGAGCGGTGGGAGGGGCCACATGAGCGGCCAAGCTTGACACCCAGAAAATTTGCTACTATCTAGAGCGCACGAGCAGAGAAAATGGGCCACACGAGCGGCCAACTGGGCAGTCCAAAACTTTGTTTTTTGTATCATTTTGATTCGAATATATCTCTCATTATACTCATCTCCCTCTCACTCTAAAACATATATTTCTCCTCCTTCTCTCTAGAAAACCCCTCAAACATCTACACCTCTTTGATTTTGCTCATCTTGGGTCAAGAACATCATCATCTCTTTCAAGATCTTGAAGAATCAAAGCTAGGGTTTCATTTGGTGGAAGCAAATCCAAGGCTCTCTCTCATCTTCTAACCCTAGGGTTTCTTCTTGCTCCTTCTCAAGCCTTTGAGGTAGGGTTTCCTTTCAGTTATATGTGTGTTTATGCAAGTTTTTGTTGATCTTTGTGAGCTCCTCTATGTATTTCGAAAATGGAGCCTAGGGCTCAAGAAATTGTTGATTTTGGCTTAAAGAAAAACTCATCTCATATTCTTTTAAAGAATATTTGAGAAGTGTGAAACCTTGCAGATTGAGATTGATATGTATGGAGAGAGTTCATAAAGAAGATGAAAAATGTTTAGATTTTGTGAAAACCTAGAAATTGGGGCTTTTTGTGAAAACATGGAAATCCATGGAGTAAACATCTTTTCTTGTGTTTAAATGGGTGTGTGAGTGTGGGTTTCACAATGTAGTAGAAAAAGGGAAGTTGATAATCCTCTTGATGTAGAGAGTAGAGGACTTATTTTCAAAACTATTACTAAGAGCATAAGAATATATATTTTGTGATATGATAATTGTTGAGTATCATGGATTGGAGGATTGAAATCTTGAAAGTTAATATTGAAAATTTCTTATAGTCTTGATATGAGTTGAATGCCAAGAATTTTATATGATGAGAAATTATTGCCATATTGATAGTTTTGGTAGTGCATGTGAATATTTTGTGTGATTGGCATTGGAAGAAAGGGAATGAAAGATGAGTTATGGTATATCATTTGTTGCATCATCTCCTCATGTAAATTTTGTCATCCTTATACATCTTGACATGAGTTTTGGAAAAAAAAAAAAAAAACATTTACATTGAGAAAGGTTACATTGTAATGAAAATTATGAGAATGTTAAAGGGGTAAATATGTGGTAAGTCCGGATAGCGGGTATAGTTGTATTTGATAAGATGGCCTGAGTGTCCCTGATGAAAGACCAGAAAACCGCGCGGATAGGTGTCGAGCCTTCCGGTTAATACCGGTAAAAATGACAGTTTGGTAGTACTCGTAGAGTCTACTTGCAGACACCAGCCTAGAGATTACCAGTGATGTATTTACCGCCCCCTTATAATTTAAAATTGGAAGTGTGGGAGTTAATGAGGTTGCATAAATGTTGACTGAAAGCATGGTGATTTTCAAGAATAGCATAATATGAGATTTCCTTTAAATGGCATGGCATAACCTATGCATTTCCATAAAATATCGTGAATCTTACATAAATGTACATACTTTGTTAAGGATTCTCTACTGGGCTATGTGCTCATTCCTATGGGTTTTGGTGCAGGTAAAGATGTGGTGATCCCGCCGAACTGAGGGCGTGGATATTTTGAGAAGAGTACATAACTCTTTTATTTTGTGATATTCTTTTGAGCCAAGGGCTAATGTGTATGGGTTGCAAAAACCATTTTTTTGTGTAACCAGGCTTATGCCTTGGAAGATGTAAGCCCTTAAGGGCATTGTATTGTTTTGAGAATGGATGCTTTACATGCTATAGATTCATATGTTTTGTATCGATGAATGTATACCCGCATGTAAAACCTTTGTAAGGACTCTTTATTAATTATGTAAAGATGGGCATATTATTGTTATTGTTGAGTGAATGTTGATTACTTGTGAGTGGTTCATGTCGAATTATTTCGGGGCGTTACATATATATATATAGTATACATTATATATATATATATATAAAAAGGGGGTTTCTAACCCACAAGTCTTGTGAAAGTTCAAATATCTCAATCTTAATTTTTTAATTTTTTGATTTAAAAAAAAAAAAACCTCAACATTTATTGACTTCTTTCAACCCACAAGTCTTTTTTACTTCTCACATTCCTACTGCAGCATTATTTTAAACTTCTCCCATATACTATGGTTAATGATGTGATTGTTAAATTATTTTCATAAAAAATCTAAAAAAAATAATTTGTATATTAAGAAAAATCTAAAATAAATATAATTTTTTATTAAAAAATAACCGGTTGTAATTGTGAAAAAAAAGAGAAAAAAATTACACTGTAAAAAATAATTTGTATATTAAAAAATATCTAAAACAATTATAAATTTTAATTAAAAAATAACGTGTTGCAATTGCGAAAAAAAAATTACACTGTGCATTTCATAAAAATCTAAAAAAAATATCTAAAAGCAATAGAAATTCTTATTAAAAAGTAATAGGTTGTAATTGCGAAAAAAAAGAGAAAAAAATTACACTGTAAAAAATAATTTGTATATTAAAAAATATCTAAAATAAATATAAATTTTTATTAAAAAATAACATGTTGCAAAAAAAAAAAAAAAAAAAAGAGAAAAAAATTACACTGTGCATTTCATTAGAATCTAAAAAAAATAATTTCTATATTAAAAAATATCTAAAAAAAATATAAATTCTTATTAAAAAATAACAGGTTGCACTTGCGAAAAAAAGTGAAAAAAAATTATATAGTAAAAAATAATTTGTATGTTAGAAAAATATCTAAAACAAATATAAATCCTTATTAAGAAATAACAAGTTGCAATTGCAAAAAAAAAAAAAAAAAAATTACATTATGCATTTCATTAGAATCTAAAAAAATAATAATTTGTATATTAAAAAAATATCTAAAACAAATATAAATTCTTATTAAAAAAATAACATGTTGCAATTGCCAAAAAAAAAAAAAGAGCAAAAAAGTTACACAGTAAAAAATAATTTGTATATTAAAAAAATATTTAAAACAAATATAAATTTTTATTAAAAAAAACATGTTGCAATTGCCAAAAAAAAAAAATATATACTGTGCATTTCATTAAAAAAATAACAAGTTGCAATTGCGAAAAAAAAGACCAAAAAAATTACACTATACATTTCATTAATAATGCTTAAAAAATGTGCCAATTATTTGTGTAAAAGCTTGATACGTGTCCACTCTCAAATTATCAAGTGAATATAGATGAAACCAAAGAACTGAGCTTTAATGACTAACAAATATTAGAAACGCGACCATTGAATCCTAATAATTATTAATTAATAGAATTCAACAATTAAAAGGTCTCAAACCACATCTTATTATCTTCTCAAATGTTCCATTTTTTCAGTTCATGCATTCATTCTAATATTGATAGAGAATTGAAAATGTGGAAGAATGAGAGACATTAAAATTATATATTGAATTATGTAATTATCATGATAAAAAATAAAGATTGTCTTCATCTTTTATGGTGATTTATCTGGTTATACTTCCAATTAAAGTGTCAGGTGTGCTTCAACATCATCATTGAACGTTGTTTTCATTTTTTTTAGATACTTTGTCTCATAATTGTTTTTGTTTTGTGTTATGAAATTTATTATATCTATACTTGCTAAAACTATTAGATGGACCTAATGTAAGAAGTGCAAATTATTTCAATGTTATTCTCAGGATTAAAAGTACAAAAAAATATACACAAAAAGTATATGAATAAATAAGATTTTATAAAATTTGTTTGTGAGTCTCCCTTTTTGAAAATGCTGTAATTTATTTATATTTTATATTATATTTTATGTTTATTTTCTGTACCTTTTTTTTATATAGTTTTATTTGTTTTCTTTAAGAGTTTATTTTTAAAAATTAATTAATAAATAAATAAATCATTTTCTATTTCAAGTAATTTCATTTTTGTTTTTATTTTTTATTTTTTATTTTTTCTTAAAATAGTTTTAGTTTTGGGCATTTACTTATTTTTTTTCTATATATAATTTTTTTTTATTAAAAAACAACATATTGCAATTGCGAAAAAAGAGAGAAAAAAAATTACACTGTGCATTTCATTAAAATCTAAAAAAAATAATTTCTATATTAAAAATATAGCGATTCCGGTTTTCCTTTCCCTTGTATATTGTATTACGGACGTGATTCCGTGGTTGTGTTGTTGTCTCATTCTCATTTCTAGCCTTTACTCTTTGTATTTGAGTCTTTGATTGTGTTGGGCAGGTTTGAAATAGGTTGGTTGTGCTTTGGAACTATTGGTTGATGCCCAGAATTTGGCCTTCACGCTCGAGCGTAATTTTTCATCTCCTAGTACTTTTGTCTGCAGGTCTTCAGACGCTCGAGCGGGAGTTTTAACGCTCGAGCGTGACCCTTTGTTTTTGTTCCTCCGCTCGAGCGGGGAGTTTGACGCTCGAGCGAGGACCATGTCTGCAAAACTTCTGAGAGTGTGCAATCGACGCTCAAGCGGCGCTTTTCACGCTCGAGCGTGAGTCTGTGTCTAACGCTCGAGCGGGGGTTTCCACGCTCGAGCAGGGAGACGATTATATCATTCTGAGATTTCACTTTTTGGATCACTTTTTCAACACTCTTTCTCTCTCTTACTTTCCCAAACACAAATTTGAGAGCTCCTCTCTCTAAAACCTTACCTTCTTTGTAGGGATTGATCTAGTAGGAGTTATTTCCTCACCTTGGGCCTTTGTAAAAGTTGTGGGGATTGTTGAGGGCTACACTTTGATCCGAAAATCTTGGGTTTTGGAGCATCTTGAATTTCTTCCTCTTCTTTCTTTGGGCTCCGAATTTGAGGTAGGGATTCCTACTCATTTCTATGGTCTTTAACATAAATGTTGGGTATTTTGCATAAATGGTTTGATTTTGAAAGTTAGGGTTTCAAATGTGTAAAGAGGGGTTTCAAATCTTTGAACCACAAATGTGTATTTTGGGTTTCAAAATGAGGTATTTGGTGTTGTTGATAATATTTGAACCTTTGGATCAATATTGAGAAAAATGGGGGAAATGCCATGTTTGGGTATATTTGGGTCATTAGTGTAATTAATGACAACTGTTGTGAAATTATGTAATTGAGTCGGAAATAATGAAATTGGCTCATTGAGAAATAGAATGGTGAAGTTGGATTAATTAATCACTCACCTTTGGTAATTGTTAATAAGATTATCTGTTGATGCATTTATTATCTGTTTAGAAATAACTGCTTTGGGCTATCGGTGAAGGATAGTCTTGATTGTTGTAGACAATGCATGATAATTAGGCAAACTAAAACTAATCAATTGGATGTGTCATCGAATATGACGGTTTGAGAAATACATTAACTTTATGTATTGATTGATTATGTATATGATGTGTGTTTATATACATTGTGTTGTGTGGGAGAAGATAGGGGATGTACTTCATGGTTTAAGGGAAGATAGGGGATGGACTCTTAAACTGGATTTTGTTTGGGAGGAGATAGGGGATGGTCTCCATTGATACAGCAGTAAAATGTGTATCACTTGTGAAGTATGGAAGTGTTTGAATTTGATATTGATACAGCACTAAAATGTGTATCACTTGTGAAGTATGGAAGTGTTTGAATTTGATATTGATACAGGACTGAAATGTGTATCTAATGTGAATCATGGAAGTGTTTATTTTGAGTTACTATCTCAAGTGAAATGGAAATATTGTTGATAGGAGACGTTATCTCGTTTAAATTGTTTGGTCAAATTCTGAGCCATAGTTGTGAATTGAGTTATGCGAATTAAACATTTATCAAATGTACATGTTTTAGTTATTGTTCATATTATGTTTAGCATATCTCTACTGGGCGTTGGCTCACCCTATATAGGACATTATTTTCAGGTACATGTAGTATGCCACCTCCAAAGATGTAGCTTGAGAGGCTTAGTGGCTGGAACATCTTTTGTGATTATTTCTTTTGTATTACTTGTATATCAAGCCAAGGGCTTATTTTGTGTAGAGTTTTAGTACTCTCTTTTTGTAACCAAGTGTTGACTTGGAAAGTTGTAAGCCTGTAGGGCATTTACTTTTGCTGTCAACATGTAATACATTATGTAATGAATACTCTGATGATATGTAATTATGCTTTATTTTTTTATATCTAAGCATGTCAAGAATGTATGATTTATGGGTTTATTTTGAGGGCGTTACAAAAAAAAATATTTAAAACAAATATAAATTCTTATTAAAAAATAATAGGTTGCAACTACGGTAAAAAAGAGAAAAAAAATTACACTGTAAAAAATAATTTGTATATGAAAAAAATATCTAAAAAAAATATAAATTCTTATTAAAAAATAACAGGTTACAATTGTGGAGGAAAAAAAAAAGAGAAAAAAAAAATTACACTGTGCATTTCATTAAAAAAATAACAGGTTTGACACGTGAAAAAAAAAGAATGTGCCAAGTATTTATGTAAAAAGAAAAGAGAAAAAAAAGTGGAAAAAATGTGCCAAGTATTTATGTAAAGGTTTGACACGTGGCGACTCTCAAATTATCAAGTGAATATAGATGAAACTAAAGAATTCAATTTTAATGGCTAACAAATATTAAAAGCCCGACCATTGAAGCCTAATAATTATTAATTAATAGAATTCAAGAATTGAAAAGTTTCAAACCACATCTCTTTATTTTCTCAAATGTTCCATTTTTTTTGATTTATGCATTCATTCTAATATTAATAGAGAATTAGATGTATGGAAGAGTGAGAGACATTAAAATTATATATGGGTAAATTACACTAACACCCCCTGAGATTTATATTTATTATAGTTCCCCCCTCACCTTTTGGAAATTACATCTTCCCTCCTGAGTTTTAAAGTTTCATTACAGATTCCCCCTCAGCAATTTAATTTTTTTAAATACCAATTTTTCCCTCATTAGGTAAATTACATTGACACCCCTCACATTTTAGAAATTACAATCCCCTCCCTAAGGTTTAAAATAGCATTATCAATTGGCCCCTCGGTTAGTATTAGTTGGAAAAAAAATTTAATTGAAAAAAAATTATTTGAAAAAAAAATTAATTGAAAAAAAATTTTGTTTGTAAAATTTTTAGATTTCTGTTTAAAAACCAACATAAACTAATTTTTTGAATATATGTTTTTTCCTCAAATTTACAAACTGAGACAACAATTTATAAATCAAAAAAATTATCAAACAAGTTTTTATGACAGTTTTTAAAATTTTTGTAAATATAAATTGAAAACTAAAAACGAAATGGTTACCAAGCAGGCCTCAGATGGCAAAAATGTCGTTAAATTAACAAATAATTAAATAAGTTACCAACGTAAGAAATGACTTATCAAAAGATTCTTAGGCTATGTATGGTTTGATTTTTAGAAAAAAAAATTTAAAAATTAAAAATTAATTTGGTTAAGAAATAAAAAATAAAAAATAATTATCATTTAAGGGTAAAAATTAATTATTATTTTAATTTTTGAGCAGGTTATATACATACGTATGGTTGTTTCAATTTAATTTGTAAAAATTATTTCTAACCACTCGAAAGATAAAAATTATATAAAAATGATAATTATTTTTTATTTTTTATTTCTTAACCAAATTAATTTTTAATTTTTAAAAAAAATTTCTAAAAATCAAACTATACATGGCCTAAGAATCTTTTAATAAGTCATTTCTTACGTTGGTAACTTATTTAATTATTTGTTAATTTTATAACATTTTTACCATCTGAAACATGTTTGGTAACCATTTTGTTTTCAGTTTTCAATTTATATTTACAAAAATTTAAAAACTGTCATAAAAACTTGTTTAATAATTTTTTTAGTTTATAAATGGTTGTCTCAGTTTGTAAATTTGAGAGAAAAATGTAAATTCAAAAAATGAGTTTATGTTGGTTTTTAAATAGAAATTTAAAAATTTTACTAACAAAAATTTTTTTCAATTAATTTTTTTTTCAATTAATTTTTTTTCAAAAAATATTTTTTCCAATGAATTTTTTTTTCAATGAATTTTTTTTCCAACTAATATGTAACGCCCTCAAAATAATACATAAACCCAACATTCAAGATATCCATAGATATACGAGAATAAAGCATATTTTCATTTATCAGAGTATTCATTACAAAAGTATTGCATGTTGACAACAAAAGTAAATGCCTTACGGGCTTACAACTTTCCAAGCTGGCACTTGGTTACAAAAATAGAGTACTAACTCAAATACACATTAAGCCCTTGGCTTGAATTTACATGTAGTACCAAAAGAGAACAACAAAAAGATCTATCAGCCTCAAAGCCTCCCAAGCTACGTACTTGGAAGTGGCATATCACCTGAACCTGAAAATGATGTCTCATATAGGGTGAGCCAAAACCCAGCAGAGATATACTAAACCAAATATGAGCAATAACTAAAACATTAGCATTTGATAAATGGTTAACACTTGTAAACCAACTTACAACACATCCCAGTTCCATGACAAATATGTCCATGTTCCATTCCACTTTCCTTTACTTATCCAGTTCAAATTTATAAACATGGCTCATTATCTAGCAAAACAATTTAAATGAGACTACAACTCATATTAAAACACTTCCATACTTCCACAATTCAAATGAGACTGCAACTCATATTAAAATACTTCCATACTTCAATTATCTACGTTATGCAAACGTAATTAGGATTTTGGGACTTTCACCCTGGATACTCCGGCCAACTTAGTTATCAATGGAGTCCATCCCCTATCTCCTCCCAAACAGATTTGAGAGTACATCCCCTATCTCTTCTCAAACCATGGAGTACATCCCCTATCTCCTCCCAAACAAGGTACATATGCAATGTATTTAAAGCTTTATCATATACAATGATCAATCCAGGCACATATTCAATGTGACAATTCAACCGTCATATTCAATGACATATTTCAGGTGATTAGTTTCAGTTTTCCCTAATCAACATACAGCGTCTACAACAATCAAGACTATCCTCCACCGATAGCCCAAAGTAATTATCTCTAAACAGATAATAAATTTATCAAACAGATAAAATATCAACATTTTCATAGGTGAGTGATTAACTAATCCAACTACACCATTCAATCCCACAACTTCCCAATTTCATGATTTCAACTCAATTTCACATTTCCCCCAAATTAATTATTCAACATAATTAGGGCATTTTCCTCCTTTTTCAAATATCAACTCTAAGGTTCAATATCATCAAATTAACAACAATAATACCATTTCCCGAGGTCTCACATACACATGAAGTTTAACAATTTAAAACCCCCTTTTTATAACTTCAAAACAAACTCTAACTTTCCCAAAATTCCCACAATCCACCATTACAAAATGACTAAAATCTATGTCAAAACTCATAAGAATGAGTAGGGTATCTCTACCTCAAATGAAGAGACCAAAAGAAGAAGATGAAGAAAACTCAAGGTGCTCCAAACCCAATGATTTTCGGATCAAAATGTAGCCCACACCAAGCTCCACTTTTTTTACAAAGGAACTAGGATAGAAACACACTAGAACTAGGTGTATTCTTAGAGAGAAGGTGTATAGAGAGAGAAGAGAAGCCGGATCTAGGGTTTGTGTAAAGAAAATGATGAAAAAGTGAAGAAGAAGCTGCTATTGCGAACTGACATATTCGAGGCTCGCTCGAGCGAAGGAATGGTTGCTCGAGCGACCAGACACAAAGAAACCTCGCTCGAGCACAGAAAGCCTCGCTCAAGCCAACAACACGAAGGTTCAAGTCTGCAACCCAGAAGCACGCTCGAGCGAAGAAAAGCTCGCTCGAACGAAGAAACCCAAAACATAGTCATCGCTCACTCGAGCGAAGGAAAGTTCGCTCAAGCTAAGAAATGCAACCTTCAGGTCCAAACTAGACGCAGACGCAAGCTCGAGCGCAAGACTTCTCGCTCAAGCCAACAAACACACTACTCAACTCTCGCTCGAGCGAAGGAACCCTGGCTCGAGCGAAGGAACTACAACACAGAGCTCGCTCGAGCGACAAAAGCCTCGCTCGAGCGAAGACACCAAAAACTGGGCAGCAACCATTTGTTTCAAAACACACCCAACTTGCTACAAACCTGCCCAACACATCCTAAAACTCAAATACAAAGAATTAAAGGACGGAAATGAAAAATATGCAACAACCGACATCCACGGAACCGAGCCCGGAATACAACAACCAATGAAGGGAAAACCGGGATCGCTATATAATACTAACCGAGGAGACAATTGATAATGCTACTTTAAACCTTAGGGAAGAGATTGTAATTTCTAAAATGTGAGGGGTGTCAATGTAATTTATCTAGTGAAAGGCAAAATTGGTATTTAAAAGAATTAAATTACTGAGAGGGGGAATCTGTAATGAAACTTTAAACCTTAGGGGGGAGATGTAATTTCCAAAAGATGAGGGGGTAACTGTAATAAACATAAACCTCAGGAGATGTCAATGTAATTTACCCATTATATATTGATTGTCGTGATGAAAAATAAAAGTTGTCTTCCTCTTCTATGACGATTTACCTGGTTATACCTCCAATTAAAACGTTAGGTGTGCTTTAATATCATTATTGAACGCTGCTTTCATTTTTTTTTATATACTCTATCTCACAATTGTTTGTGTTTTGTGTTATGAAATTTATTACATCTGTGCTTGTTAAAACTATGAGATGAACCTAATGCAAGAAATGCAAATTATTTTAATGTCATTCTCAAGATTAGAAGTACAAAAAATATACACAAAAAATATATGAATAGACAAGATTTTACAAAATTTGTTTGTGAGTCTCACTTCTTGAAAATCTTATAATTTATTTATTTTTTGTATTATATATTTATGTTTAGTTTCTGTACTTTTTTTTTTTTATATAGTTTTCTTTATTTTCTTTAAAAGTTTATTTTTAAAAATTAATAAATAAATAAATAAATCATATTATATTTCAAACAATTTCATTTTTGTTTTTATTTTTATTTTTTCTTAAAATAGTTTTAGTTTTGGACAATCACTTACTTTTTTTTCTAAATATAATTTTTTATTAAAAAATAACAGGTTGAAATTGCGAAAAAAAAAAAGAAAAAAATTACCCTGTGCATTTCATTAAAATCTAAAAAAAATAATTTCTATATTAAAAAAATATCTAAAACAAATATAAATTCTTATTAAAAAATAACAGGTTGTAGTTGCGAAGAAAAAAGAGAAAAAAAAATTACACTGTAAAAAACAATTTGTATATTAAAAAAAATATCTAAAACAAATATAAATTAAAAAGTAACAGGTTGCAATTGCAAAAAAAAAAAAGAGAAAAAAAATTACACTATGCATTTCATTAATAATGCTCAAAAAATAATAGCTTTGACATGTGTCCACCTTCAAAAAATAATTTGTATATTAAAAAAATATCTAAAACAAATATAAATTAAAAAATAATAGGTTGTAATTAGGGAAAAAAAAAGAGAGAAACATTACACTGTGCATTTCATTAATAATGCTAAAAAAATATGCCAAGTATTTGTATAAAGGTTTGACATGTGTCCACCTTTAAATTATCAAGTGAATATCGATAAAACCAAAGAATTCATAATTAATGGCTAAAAAATATTAGAAGTCCGACCATTAAAGCCTAATAACTATTAATTAATAGAATTCAACAATTGAAAGGTCTCAAATTATATCTCTTTGTTTTCTCAAATGTTCCCTTTTGTTAGGTCATGCATTCATTCTAATTGTGGGTGTTGATTTCTGACTACACAACCAAACAAGGAACTCAGCTGAAGAGTACCGACAAAATAGATTAAGCCTTAACAAACTGTCACAGAAAAATAAGAATCCAGCGGTGGTTCATTCACCCGAGGGTACTCCGATGCTCAAGTCAGTAATCAAATATCTCTCAAAGATAGTAAATTGTACTTAACTCACAAGAAAACACTTACTGCTCACAATATATCACACATAACTCAGATCCATGGAGGTGCCCTGCTTTTATAGCCAGCATTGATCTGATCCCTGTAGAAGTCTCACTTCAGAGGACTCAGGCTCAATATTCATCCTAGACTCTTAGTTAGATAGGGATAAACTCCCTAAGAGCTTTATCTTTATCGAGACTGACATCCTCCCCTATTTTAGGACTCTTGTCCCTTATCCGCTCATCTCGAATTCTGGTATCTCCACAAATAACCTCGGCCTAGCCAAGATTATCTCGGTGTATGACCAGGCCACGTGGCATCTTGGCTGACACCTCGGCGTCACCTTGGCCACGTGCTGTCATTCACAAAATATGTCTCCACAATTGCCTCCTAGGTTCTATTACCTCGGCAACTTAAGGTGATGAAACCTACATCGTTTGCCCATATAGTATGTCGACTAAAAATTACATTCCTTTCCCTCGACCGAGATCATGATTCGTCGGTTTCAAGTTCCCAAGACTCAACTGTCTACTTTACCAAGGATCAAGAACCAAGAACCCTGTTCTTTAAGCATCTCGGTCAGGATTGCTCCTATAGCCGAGGTCTTCGCCTCAATACTTCAAGAATTTCAAGAGTTCTAACTGTGCATGAGTTGTCACGTACAATTTCTCCAACCGTTTCCCCCACGTGTCACGGCCCTACTGGCTCGTACTGGTCACGCGTCATTAAGTCACGTCGATCTATCTCGCACCGCCTGACAGGCACGTCGTCCAAGGCCTATTCATTTCATTTTTCCGCCTTTTCTGTTTTGACAAAACTCTTTCCTCTCTCTCTTCGTCTCTTCTTTTTTGCAAAAACAATTTCCCTCGTTTCGCAGATTTTCTTTCTCTAAACTTTTACTCTCGAACCACCATTCTCAAGATCTCAAGCTCTGCAACTATTCTGTCCATTGTCGCCTGCACTCGTTTGGTCACTTGATTCTGACCGTCCAAGTACTCTGACTCCAGCGCACTCGTTCTCGGCTCCATTTCGTAAGTCGTCAATATCACCCATTTTTATTCAGTTTTTCATTGTATCTATTGTTGTAATCTGTTATTCATTCACTCCTTGATTCTTGCCTCAATTGCCATACTTAGTTACTTGCACATCCTGTTCTTGAATCTGCCTCAATTCTTTATCATAATGGTCTTACACTGTATCAATTTGTTTATTGCTCCTAATTATTGCACATTTACACACCCACTCAGTGATTGTGATTTTCCATGCTCTTGAATCATTTTTGTTTTACCACTGTGCCTGCCACATTGTTACCTTACTGATCAATTTCCCTTTTTGTTTTTTGTTTCGAATCACTACACTTCATTGTATTGTTCGAACGTCTGGCATTGTTTTTGCCATATATGCACTTCTCTCTATATTTCTGTTTCGTTTTGATTCTTCACTTTTGCTTACCTTTGATGCTTCTTGATTTTGAACCATATTTCTTTTTTGATCTTCTTGCTTAGTTTCCAGATTATTGGCCTTGACTCTTGTTTTTGTAGATCTAGGTTTAGGATTTGCTCTAGAACTCATATTCTTAGGAAAATTGAAACAAATTCCCCTTAGATCCTCAAAACCCTTGCCCTAGAGCCTGTTTAGGGTTTAGCCGAGGTTCTTAAACCCTGCCAATGTTTTTCCCTGAAGTCCTTTGCAAAAAACCTCTAGCCAAGATCATGGGTATGTTTAGGTGGAGGGTAGACACCCCGACCAAACTAAAGTACTTCCGACAAGAGTTCTCTATCCCAGTTGACGTTCAAATCAAATTGGTTGAGAAGGAGAATTTTATCATGCCTGATGAAAACTCCATGCCCTTTCCTGTAGTTACGTTTATAGAGTATGGACTTCGATCCCCTCTAGACATTCTATTTAGGGAAGTTCTTCACTTCTACAAACTTAACCCTATGCAACTAGCCATCAATTCTTTTAGGATCATTAATGGCATTATTGCGCTGGCACACCGACAAAATGCCAGAATTACCCTTTCCAATATCCAGTACTACTACACCATATGTAGCCTCAAAACAACAACGACTACACATACTACCTCAAGCCGAGATCTACACAATACAAGTTGATAGTCGATATCCCAAACTCAAATAAGGGCGCAGGAGACGACTACCTGATTGTCTCGGGCAATTGGGAGTTTGCGCCAGATGACGAGCTCCACATTTTCCCTTTGCGCCGAGAAGTATTTAGGGATAACAAGGGTAAGGACTTAGTCCCCTCAAAGTCCTTTCTCTAAATTTCTTTAGCATTCTTTTTGTTACTCTGTTATAATGTGCTCTTTTTATTTTTGCACCCCTTCCTCAGCCCGAAAAAAACTTTCGCCAGTACTACGTGCCAAGCAAAGACTTGGTTTGCTTTCTCGGTTTACCAATCAAGGCACGCAAGGCTCCTCTTCTTCTCAACTACATCCCTACCTATCGCAGTCCGTTGCTCAACGTCCCCAAAAGAAGCCAAACTCCACCTTCTGCCACAATTCCTCCAACAACTTCATCTCCAATGACAGATCAGGCCTCAACTTCTGATCCAACAGAGCAGCCGTCAACCTCTGCTCCACAATTAATTCCTCCAGCCCAGTGCCAGCGCCGATGTCAAGCTCCTCCAAACGCTCCTGCCGATAGAACTAGAAGTAAAAGACACCAAGGTCTTGACTTCTTGGAGACCGACCCTTCCACCCCTCCTATTACCTTGCCAACCATTCATTTTGGTCTCAGAGTTACCATTGCTGCTACTGCCGACAAAATAGGTCGGGCAAAAATTATTCCCGATAACCTGCTAGCCGATATCCCTGGCGTGGTGTTGGTTCATTCTTCTTCTCCATCCCAATCCCAACAAAAGCCCAAGGCAAAGAGGGTAAAAAAGGCTAAGGCCAAAGCTGTAGCCACAGAAGTTGAGTCATAAGATACAGTGCCGATTTCTAAATTGGCTAAATAGAAGAAGAGCTCTGCTGCCAGCCAAGACGTCTGATCAGCTGAGGTCTGAGAGGGCTTCTGAGCCCTCTGTTTTTCGTGCCGACGAGCCCTAGACCCCGTCTGTCAAGGTCGGAGACCGACCTCTTCTAGCCAAGGACAGTCTGCTCGATAGTTTGGAAGTTGCTGCTGCCCTATCTACCGTTGTTCTCCTTCTAACCAACATTAATCGGATGGTCGAGTTCTCTGAGTACGAAAACTATGCAATGATGATGCAACACTGCGTTTTAGTAAGTTTCAGCACTTGTAACCTTTGGTCCAATTTCAATTTTGGTTCTCATACTTAACAAATTTTCTTTCCATTCTTGCAGGCTATCCAGCAGGGTCACTCCCTCGCAGTCAAAATCAAGGAGTTTAAGAAGGAACTGACCAATAAGACAAAGGAGGCAGCCAAGCTCCTGTCTTCACTAAACGAGGCCGAGGCTCGCATGCAAAGCTTGAAGGACCAAGCGAAAGCTACCCAACTAGACCAAAGTAAAGCTGAGGATCGTGCCAAAGCCGCTGAAAATGTTACCAAGGTCGCCAAGGCGGAGGCAAAATAAGCTAAAGAGAAGGAGTCTCAAGCCCAGACTAAGCTCCAAACGGCACTTGTTACCAAAGCGACTGAAATAAAGGCGGCCGACGAGAAGGCGTACGCCGAAGAGGCGACCGACGTTCGCAACGTGTATAAAAAGCAAGTTAACCACACATGCAACAAGGGTTACACCCTTGGATGGATGTCTGAGTTAAAGGAATTGGCCGTCCTCGACGACTCGCCTCTCTACGGTGCTAGCCGACTTGCTCTTCCATTCCCACCCACTCAAAGCCAATCCGAGGATGAGGCTGAGGAGGAAGAAGAAGTTGAGGTCGACAAGGACACAGTCGCCGATGTTGCTCAAAAGATTGAAACTGTTAGGGCCAAGTCCCCAACTCTAGATGAGCAAGTTTTGGACTTGACTCAGGATGACCAGGATGAGGTTCTCGAGACCACTTCTGAAGTCGAGGTTGAGACTGCTGAGAAGAGCCTTAATGAGACTCTTCTTGAGATCGATGCCGAGATCCAGACTAGGCAGTCGAGAAGACTATTTAGTTGTCTGCCGAGGCTGAGACACCATCAATCATCAAGGCAGGGCAGTCTGCAGAGAATCCTCAATGATCCTAGCACTTAGAATCTTTTCCTTTACTTGTTATTTTGAACTGTCACAAACAATGTAATCTTCTGTTTTGTTTTAAGTAATGTTGGTTTTCATTTGGCCGACGTGCCTTCTTTGTCTTTGTAAACAAACAAGTTCTCTTTGAATGCATGCCTTCCTTTCTTTTGAATGTTCTCTTTATTTATGCTTACTGCTTTCTTTCATGCCTTTCATGCTTCCATACTTAGAATATTTTTGCATTTCTTCAAAGTACACCTTAACTGTGTAATCACTTCAGGTTAGAGTACCTCGGATATAAATCTTGACTGTTGGTCTCAACCAATAATTGGAATACCTCGGCTAACACTTAAAAATATTTCGAAATATTCTTACAAGTGCTGTTTCTTAAAACTTATTCAGTCAAGTATTGCTTCTTTACTTCCGCTTACTGTCTTCTATTAAGACTTCACCTTTCCAACCTTACCAAGCTTGACAACCTGGTTGGTCATCTCGGGTAATATGTACCTCGGATACTTTTTTCATCATTACCTCTGCTAACTCTAACTTGTAAATTGTTCTGAAATTTTAACAAGTGTCAAGTCCATTCTAACTTGTAAATTTTTCTAAAAATTTCAACAAGTCCCAAGCGCTCAAGTTTATTTATCATTCCTGCTCCATGTTCCTTAATGTGAACCTAAGTTCCACTTAAGTTCACATTATGCGTTTATAGTCTTTATCCGAAGTTAGATTCAAACAAAGACTAGCCGAGGTATTCAACCTTGGTTTCTCTGTTAATCTAACTAAAGCAAATTTAGTTCTATTCTGAGTTTAACTCTGCTGACATGGCAAGTCTAGGTTAATTCAACTTAGTTCACCTCTATTATATGCAAGTATAATTCAATTCTGCCATATAATAAGTAAGTTTATTCATCATGTTTCATTTAGAAACATCGTCAACTTAGTTTAACTCTATTATATGCAAGTATAATTCAACTCTTCCATATAATAAGTCTAAGTTATTCGTCATGTTTCATTTAGAAATATCGCCAACTTAGTTCAATTATATTATATGCAAATATAATTCAACTCTGCCATATAATAAGTCTAAGTTATTCGTCATGTTTCATTTAGAAACATCATCATAGGACTGGTCAGTCTTATCGCACAAATTTCAAATTTATAAAAATCAAACTGGCATTTTTTATTACTTCAGCTAATAAAATTATGACATAAACTTCAAAAAACAAAAAACTAATGATAAAAAAACTTCAAATTGAAAGTGTTCCAAGGTCTTGGCAACTCTTTGCCATTAGTGTCCTCAAGTTGATGTGCCCTACTGCCGGCAACAGAGATGATTCTATAAAGCCCTTCCCAGTTTCAGCCAAGCTTGCCCTCTCCAGGATCCTTTTCGTTGCTGACAACTTTCCTTAGGATAAGGTCCCCAACTTTGAACTCTCTTGGGTTGACCTTCTTGTTGTAAGCCCTAGCAAGCTACTGCTGGTATGCCCCCAGCCGAATTACTACTCTATCTCTTCTTTCTTCCAATAGATCCAGATCTCGGGCTAAGAATGCTTCATTGGTCCCATCTTCCACTCCCTCGGTTCTGATTCCAGGGATGCCGACTTCTAGTGGGATAACTGCTTCAGTGCCGTAAGTCATGGCAAAAGAAGACTCCCCAGTTGATTTTCTCGGTGTAGTTCGATATGCCCAGAGTATATTGGGCAACTCTTCCACTCACTTCCCTTTTGCTGCTTCCAGCCTCTTCTTGATCCCATCTACGATAGTCTTATTGGATGCTTCTGCCTGACCATTGCTCTAAAGGAAACTTGGAGTGGAGTAATAGTTTTTGATTTTGTATTTTGCATAGAAGCTTTTGATTAGCTTATTGTCAAACTATGTACCATTATCTGCTATTATTGTCCTTGGGATCCCAAACTTGGTGATGATGTTCTTCCATATGAAGTTTTTCACATCAATATCTCGAATCTTCGCAAGGGTTCAGTCTCTACTCACTTGGTAAAGTAGTCAGTTGCTACTAGCAAAAACTTCCTTTGCCCAGTCGCTTGGGGCAGTTGTCCAACAAGATCCATGCCCCACTGGGCAAATGGCCAAGGGCTGGATACTAGGTTCAAATCAGCTGCTGGATAATGTATCAAAGGTGCAAACCTTTGATAATTCTCGCACTTTCTGACGTAGGCTTCAGCATCCTTCTGCATGTAGGGCCACCAGTACCCTTGAGTGATGGCCCTATGAGCAAGTGATCTGCCCTCAGCATGGCTTCCACAGACTCCTTCACGGATCTCATACAGAAAGTCCTCAACCTGGGAGGGATGTACACATCTCAAAAAGGGTCCAGTGAAGGATCTCCTGTAGAGATGGCCATTTGCTATTAGGCTGAACCTGGCCGACTTCAATCTGGTCTTGTGTGCCTCTTTTTAGTCGTCTGGCAACTTGCTATCCCTGAGGAACATTACTATTGCATCCATCTAACTTGGACCCATCTCTACATGCATTGCCTCATATTCTGTTATTAGAGGTTCCACACTTGGGGTCCCGTCAAGTAATCAATCATGATTGTCCTTGGCTCCCCTGACTTTATTGCACTAGCCAGGTTGGCCAAGGCGTCGGTGTGGCTGTTGCCACCTCGGCTAACTTGCTGTAGCTGGCAATCTTGGAACAAGGAAAGAAATCTGACAACCTCTTTGACATAGGTTATCATTCGTTCATCTCGGGCTGCATACTCGCTTGTTGCCTGATTCACAATAAATTGGGAGATACAGAAGACTACCACCTCATCAGCCTCTGTTGCTGCTGCCAACTTTAATCCTACAATCAGTGCCTCATACTCTACTTCATTGTTTGAGGCCTTGAATCCAAAATAAATAGACTGCTCTATCATTTTTCCATCTGGTGATACCAACACTACTCATGCACCTACTCCTTGACAGTTTGAGCTTCCATCAACAAACAGGCGGAAGGAATCGCCAATGTAAATGTCGCAGGGCTTTGGTTTCTCTTTTTTCTTCTGTTTTGCTAGAGTGGGGTTCTTGAGCCCCAGTTGGGTTTCTTCTTGCTCCCTTGGGCATCCCAAGCCACGGCTCATCGGAGTTTGACGCGGGATGGCACCAGGGATGAACTTGGCCACAAAGTCAGCCAGAACTTGGCCCTTAATTACTGTTCTGGGCTTAAACGCTAAGTCATATTGGCCTAACACTACTACCCATCTGGCTACCCTGCCTGTTAGATCTCCTTATAGCAACAGGGACTTTAAAGGATGCCCAGTCAGTACCACAATCTTGTGAGCTTGGAAATAGTGATCCAGTTTTTTCGAAGCCATCACCAGGGCTAGTGTCAATTTTTCCAGGGATAAGTACCTGATCTCTGCACTTGCTAAGGTTTTACTCACATAGTATACTGCCCTTTGTTCTCCATTTTCTTCTCTAATTACCACTGCACTCACTGCGTGTTCTGAAATAGCCAAGTATGAGAACAATTCTTCTCCGGGTATTGGGTTTGACAGAACTGGAGTAGTTGTCAGGTATTTTTTCAAGTTGGCTAAGGCGACTTCGCATTCCTCTGTCTACAAAAAATCTGTGGCCTTCTTTGACAAACTAAAAAATTGTTTACTCTTATCTGAACTTTTGCTAATGAACCTGTTCAGGGCTGCCGTCTTGCCGGTCAAAATTTGGACCTGCTTGGCTGACGTTGGGCTCTTTAAGCCAAGAATAGCCTTGATTTGATCTGGGCTTGCCTCAGTGCTCTTTCTGGTGACCAAGTACCCTAGGAACTTACCAGACCCGACTCCAAATGCACATTTTGAAGCATTTAGTCGGAGCCGATATGTTCTTAGGATATCAAAAATCGCTTTCAAGTCGGCCAGATGATTCCTAGGTTCTTTAGCCTTCACGACCATGTCATCAATGTACACTTCTTCTGTCTTGTCGATCAGATGTCTAAACATCTTGGTCACTAACCTCTAGTAGCTTGCTCCTACATTTTTCAACCCGAAAGGCATCACTCTATAGCAGTACAGCCCTTTTGAGGTGATAAATGCAGTCTTCTCCTCATCAAGGGGATACATTGTTATCTGGTTGTATCCTCTGCAAGCATTCAAGAAGCTCATCCTCTCATACCCTGAAGTGGCATCTACTAACTGCTCAATCTTGGGCAGTGGAAAACTATCCTTGGGGCAAGCCTTATTCAGGCTGGTGAAATCAACACAAACGCTCCACTTGCTGTTCTTCTTTTTCACTACCACAGTGTTGGATAGCCAAGTAGGGTAGTTCACCTCACGAATGGCTTTGGCTTCCAGCAGTTTGTTCACTTCCTTCTCAACTGCCTCAACATGCATTAATGTCGACCTCCACGCTCGTTAGATGATAGGTTTAGCTGACCTGTCTACATTGAGCATATGACATGTGACCTCGGGGTCAATATCTAGCATCTCATATAGCGTCCAGGCAAATACTTCCATGTTGGCCCGTAGGAAAGCCTCTAACTCCCTTTTCTCATCCTCGGCCAAGTCTGAGCCGAGAAGGAAGAAGTGCACTTCATCCCTTTCCTGGACCAGAATTTTCTTCAATGCTTCCTCACTTTTCTTAGCCGGTTCTTTGACGACATCATCTAGAACTTTCATCTCCTCATCCTCAATTTCTACTTCTTCTGCCTCTCGCACATTGCAGTTAGATTTCATTGCTGCCATGAAGCAATTCTTTGCCTGCACTCGATCCCCTCTGACTTTCTCAATCCCTTATTCAGTTGGAAATCGCAACAGCTGGTGCAGTGTTGAGGTAACAGCTCTCATTGCGTGCAACCATAGCCTTCTCAAGATAACATTATAAGGGGAGGGGGGTGTCAATTACTGTAAACTCTTTACTTACCTTTCTAGTGCCTGCCTACACCTCCAAATATATTGCTCCCAAGGGCCATGTCGGCATTCCGTTGAACCCGACCATTGGGCTGTTGGACTGTTCTAAATCATCTCAGTGAAGGCCAAACTCCTTGTAACATCTGACATACATAATGTCATAAGAGCTTCCTTGGTCGAGCTTCCTTACCTGGTATTCTCCAACCTTGAGGGTCATTACCAGAGCATCATTGTGTGGATGCTACACCATGTCTAGGTCTGCCTCAGTAAAGGACACCATCTGTCCCTGGTACTCGTTTGTCCTAGGCCTCTTTTGTTGGACCTAATACACATGCTATAAGTGCCTCACCTTTTGGGTCTCTCATCGCATATCATTCTCATTAACCTTCGAGTGAATCACATTGATCACCCAAGGTTCTGCTTGCTGTGGTTGTGGTGGTGGTGGTGGTGGTGGTGGTGCTGTCGGTGCCAGGGGAAGCCTTGCATGCTCTTCCCTCATTCTGGCCTCATCTACTAGGTCCCTCAAGTGACCCTATCTGACCAAGTCTTCCAAGTGCCTTTCAGGGCTCTGCACCCCTAAGTTCGGTGCCCATCCTCATTGTGGTAGGCACAGTGCTTCCCAAGGCTCCTTCAAATGAACTCGCCGGGGACCTTCTCCGGCGCTCTATAATACGGTTGGGTCTTAATCCTTTCTAAAACTTTGTAAATCGAGATCCGGAACACAGTGGTGACTGCCTGTGCAAACCTCAGCCATGTTTCCTACCTATTAAAACCAGTATTACCTTGGCCTCTCTTCGGCGAGCCATTTCTCTTCTCTTGTTTCGGTGCCTTCGTTCCAACGTTTCCTCTTCTATTATGGCATATTTATCGATCCGTGCCTTGAGCTCCTGCATACTATTTGGTAGAGTTTTTGCCAGCGACTTTCGAAGTGGGAATTCATCCTCCAGGCCATTCTTAAAAGATATGACCGCCAATTCCTGGTTGCATCCCGATATTCGGTTGAACACCTCATAATACCTCTTGACAAAAACCCCGAGGCCTTCACCCTCAGTAATTTTCAGAGCCATTAGGGAGTCTACCCTTAGTAGCTACAACTTGTTTGTAATGAACCTGGCCACAAATTGCCTGAGATAATCAGATAGTCATCCCCAGCACCCTTGTTGGAGTCAGGAAGGCCAACTACGATTTTGTAGGCTGTGGATTTGGGCTTGGGGTAATAGGTGTAGCCTTTTTCAGCTTAAGGCCACACATGGTGTAACAAAACTGTCATGACCTGAACCCGCCCCTATAGATTAAGGTCATAACCAGCCAGTAATCATGAGATTATCTACGGCCTCAAACCTGATATCAATTAATAATTAATAATATGGGGCCAGATGCGGAAGCAAACTTAAAAATTTTGTCCAATGAGCTATGCTTACATGGCATATCAAACATTTCATATATACTTAATAATAACTCACACCACATATCAGTAGTTAACATCTTGTATACCCAGGATCATTCAAACATATAGTCAGCTAAACCAAAAGCTTATACGCATAAACGGTCTACCATGACCAATAGAAGTAACAAAAGAAATATGAAAGATCATGAACAAAGCCTCTTGCGTGAGGCACCTGGGCTGACTTCACAAAACTTGGGTTCCTTTCTTAAATTCCACTAAGGCTGGGGTTGAACGTCCCTTTGCTCACCTACATACATATAAATAAGAGTGAGCTAACACCTAGTGAATAATATCAAAATAAAGAGGTTACTGAATGAGATCTGTTCATAAATGAGTCATACTTATAATGTACACATTTGAACCACTACTCTCATTCACATCAGACTTACAAACCTCAACAAAGCAAAACGACCTTGGGTCCAACACATCATATCCATATGCAAAATAACTTCAGGTCCAATTCTTATATGAAACAAAACGACCTTGGGTCTATTTATACAAAACGACCTTTCGTCCAACCAACTCTTTATTCAAAACAACCTTTGGTCCAATTCAAACATATCAAACGGCCTCGGGCCCAATTCAAACGTATCGGACATATCAAACGGCCTCGGGCCCATTCTCTTTATATTCATATCTATGCGTATTTCATATTCATGATCATGATCTTTTTTCATTCAAACGGCCTTTGGCCCATTAAGCTCATGTTCAAACGACCTTTGGCCCACCACGGTATTCAAACGGCCTTTGGCCCATCATCATTATATTCAAACGGCCTTTGGCCCATCTTTATTATATTCAAACGGCCTTCGGCTCATCTCTATATTCAAACATATCAAATGGAAAACGGCCTTAGGCCTAATTCGGACATATCAAATATATCAAACGGCAAATAGCCTTAGACCCAATTCGGATATATCAAACGTATCAAACGGCAAACGGCCTTAGACCCAATTCAGATATATCAAACGTATCAAATGGCAAACAGCCTTAGACCCAATTCAGATATATCAAACGTATCAAACGGCCTTATACAAAATTAGGCATATAGAATACTCATTCATATTTCAAATCAACGAATTCATGAAGCTTATATCGAAGTAGCATTTGGAAAGTAACATATTTAAAAATATCTTTACTAAGATATTACTCACAGTGTTCCGCCGATGGATTTGCCCTTGTGCTTGACCCTACACATTTCATGAACATAATGTGTCACAAACGATTTAATCCGTTCTTAATTCATATATCCCTCTTAGGCTTCAATCTTATCTTTTTAATGCATTTACAATGTTTAATGCATGCCTAAGAGCGCCTAGAAATAAAAGAGAACAGAAAATGAAGCACAAAACATTTTTACAAAATTCCTGAAACAGGGCTCCCTGCTTGAGCGCAGGTTTCCCCGCTCGAGCGGACCCCTTTTCTCTGCAAAAGTGCTGGTTACCTCATTAATACGCTCGAGCGTTATTCGGACGCTCAAGCTGAATGTCAAACTACATAGCTTGACGCTCGAACGTGAATCTTCCCGCTCGAGCAGACACCAATGTCTGCAAAAGTTCTGGGAACCAACATTCCACGCTCGAGCGGCCCTTTCCCCGTTTGAGCGGACATGCCAAATTCTGGAATTTCCAGAACTAGTTTTGAAGTTCAAATTCGACATTCAAAGGCCCAAACTCATGTTCTTCGTTCAAAAACATGGAAATGCATTATATGTCATGAGGATGTAAGCAATATGAGACCAATTGTTCAAAATCATGATCTAATTCTCAAATTAATCAACATTTCTCTTGCATGACCAAAATTCATGCATTCAAACTTCACACAAGCCTCATATCTCCATTAATCAAGCATGCATGTAAATTTTTTACTCCAATTCCATTTCAACTGGCACTAATGATGCTTATAATCATGAAACTCATGAGAATTATGCATGCATGTGAGATTTTGGTGCCCGATTCATCATGTTCAACATGCTCCATGCTTGAATGTGTAAAATCATGGCAATTCTATGCATGCATGTGCACATAGGCTCCCAATTCATCATAATCAACACAACTTATGCTCTTGATTGCCATCTAACTTTGAATTCACAAAATTACAAACTTATACACATGAATTTATACTCAAAGGCTTACCTAGGAGCTCTAATCATCCAAATTATGGTTAATTCTTGAATTGATCTTCAAGATCTTCAAGCTTCTTGATTAATTCTTCAACTTGAGCTCCCACTCTCTCTCTAACCGGCACATACTCTCTCTCTAGAGTGTAATCTCAGCAAAATGAACTCAAACGAGAGGAATTAAGTGCATATAGAGGCCTATTTATAGGCTCTCTTAATCAAATTGATTAAGGCTAAGTAATTGTGCTTAACTAATCGTTCTGAATCTAATTATTCTGATCCAAATCAGTTTCTAATTAAATTTCACCATAGGCTCTAAAAATTACGCCAATCACAATGGCGTAGTCAATTTCGGTTTCTGTAGCCGATAAGGCCTTCAATTTTCAGTTCAAAGCATAGATTCTATTAGATTTTCCTACTGTGAACAGATATAAAGCCAAAATCACATATAATCATGCAATTAACACCCAAATTCAAATTAAGCACATAATTGCAAACATAATCATGATTAATTAACATAGTACAGGACAGGGTTATTACAGTCTTTCCCCCTTTAGGAAGTTTGGTCCTCCAAACTTATTTTTCCTTTAGTCTAGAACAATTTGGAATACTTTTATTCAACGGTTCCAATCCTTTTGATAGTCATTTGCCCAGTCTCTAAATCAAGAGACACTCTGTTCTCAACCAGTCAGAGACTTACCTTTTCCGCCATACAAGGCTTTGCACGGTGTCACACTGAAACTATAGTGTAAGCTGTTGCCGTAAGCAAAGTCTACCAATGATGGATAGATTTTTCCAGTTTCCCTGAAAATATAATGCATACATTTGGAGCATTTCATTCAAAATCTAAAACAAAAGTTCTTTTTTATTATACATCGATTTGCGGATGGAAAGCGGCGTTGAATCACAATTCAGTTCCCATTGCCTCTTGAAGGCTTGCCAGAATCTAGGCACAATTTAGGATTCCTATCTCCATCCCGAGATAGAGAAAGATTGAAGTAGCTCCGCCTATATCTGATGTTCGACTTTGACTTGCTGGCACTAAAAATATTTAGTCACAAATTCAACAATTTCCTTCTTCATAATAGGTCACCAACATATTACTTCAAATGTCAACTAACTTTACCATGGAACTTTGGTCTATTCCCTTGTTATGGAAGTTCAATTCATTCTTCAATAATTCCGCAATTCATAATCCAATTCGGTATTTAGTTTAGTGACTCATTACAGTTATTCAAGGCCAATCAAAAGTCTTCGGGAATATAAAGTGGATCCCGACACTGATTCCCGAGTCAATAAAGGTAACAACAAAGCAATCAACCACACGATATACATAACTCATATATCCCCATAGTATCGATTGTAAAGTACAATAATATCGAAGCAGTCAATTTCTAACATAATACACGTGTTCTCAATTCATTCAACAGTTTACAGTTCAGTCCAATATTCAATTCCTTGTTCTATCGAGTCTTTCCACATTATCTGATAGTCATTAAAAGCATAAGGCGATTCATATATTAATCCCCATGACGTCAAAGATAATATCAAAGTAGTTAATCACATGTTAAACACAATTTACACATCCTTAAAGCCCCAATTGCAGAATATAATGGCACTGAGAAGTCATTTACAGGGCGCACTAAATTCACACATTTTCGGATAATCGAGGTTTTCTAATCCCAATAGTGTTCACAATCAAAACTGTTCGCGGTTAACAATTACCGTAACATAAATTCCCAACATCCGATAACACTGAAGTAACTATTCTCCCATATAAAACAAAACATATTTCGACCAGTCAAAGATAAATGTTCAGTACTGTTTATAATCAAATCAATTTGCCGTCACCGATTCCCATAGCGTCAAATAGATAAGAATCCAGTAACACAGAAGTAGTCATTCCTTAAACATCCAATCACTAGATTTGCACAATTCTGTTCATTTATAACGTGTATGTCTCCAACAATTAAAGGTTGGTTCTTAATGGTGTTCATGGTTAGATCAGTTTGTTGATAGCCCACATAAGGTCTTCTGAATAAGTCAAGTATTCCAAACGGATTCAAGTTTTGGGTCTATCAGTTTTCTTGCCAAGAATAGTCTGGTTATTTATTTATAAGCAATTCGTAATCCCCCTTAACAAAATCAAATCAGATAGAAGGTCTTATCAAATCAATTCCAGGCAAAGGTCTTGTTCAATTAAATCAAACAAAGGTCCCATCAAATTATATCAAATGAAGGTTTTATCAGGCCAAATCAAACAAAAGTTCTATCAGATCGAATCAGATAAAAGTTTTCCCAAATAGGGCACATTTGGTTTTGTAAGGCATACTTCGTTTGCTTAGGTACATAGTCAATAGTTTCACAACTGTCCTAAGTTCATCAGTTTTCAAAGTCATATCAGAGTCATTCATCACAACTATTCATATCAAAGTATTTCAAGTCATGTACAATATGGCATTGTCCACATAAGTTCATGTGTAGGTGCATATGCATGCGGTTGTTCATAACAGGAGGTATATATCATAATCAATACAGCAGTTCCCAAATAAGTCTTATATGCAAGCACATTGTGCACAGTAACACCTTAAACAAAGTTCCTCGGTTGCACATAATATAGGGTTTGTTATGCAAAAGTTCCAAATCAGTCACAAAAGCATAGGTTTACGAGTCAAGCCGAGTATAGTCACATAGTCCAGTCAATTTTTTACCAATCAAAATACATGATCTCACAATTTATAGAGTTCCTTATTTGGGGTGCTCAACTCAGTCACACAATCACAAAGTCATAATTTCAGTGGTTTAGTCATTGAAGACAATGATATAACAAATCACCTTGAGCATAGGTTTAGATGTATATGTGCATGTACAGAGTCAATCAATATCCCAATATGTATTTCACAAATTTCCCAAATGGGGCAGATACATACAGTAAATAAGGTATTGATTCTCTGGGTCTGACCAATCTAGATACACATATAGCAGATATGAAAGAATGCGTCGAATTGAATTAAACAATATCCCAAGCAAAGATGTACACATGTACCAGTCCAAAATCAGTCAACTTATAGGCATTCGTTTATAAACAATATAGATACCTAGGATAATGGTCGCAGTATCTGAGTGCTTTCTGGGACGAGTGCAATTACTCTATCTTGATTAGTAGTTCCTGCCATTGGCACGAATCCAGCTGAGACAACGGGTCTATTCACGTTTTGTTCAGTCCGGGGACAGTTCCTTACCATATGGTCCATTTTACCACACCTATAACAAGCCTCAGAAGTTCGGTAACAAACTCCTCGGTGTTTCTTACCACATTCATTACGCATTGGTGTTGTATTCCTTGTAGAGTTTGATGTGCGCGATGATCCCGTATTTTGCCTTTTAAATGATCTTTTCTTTGAGAAAAAGCCTTGTCTCTTGCTTTTCCATTCAGAAGATCGATTCATGTTAGCTTCGGTTATCAGTGTTCGGTCTAGCACCTCAACACATTTTGTGACTTCCAACACATTCACTTGGTGCTCTTGCGCTGGTGGTGGCAAAGGTTCTTGCCGTAGCGGTAACTAATGTTGTCTTAAGATCTCTGTCATTTCCCGTACTATTCTTTCCAGTCTATCAAGTCGGGCTATAACTCGTATGCCCATACTTTATCCATGATCTACACAAACTCTTATCCATGATCTACACAAACTCTTATTAAGCCATGCCAAATACAGGAATGCCCAATATAGAAATAAACACAGATACACATAGGTACATTCGCACATAGGCACATCGTTATATTCTCATTTTACGTATCGTTAAGACACAATTAATCACATACATAACAAATAATTACATACTTATCGGATATCGCGTGCTGAACACTTACTACTAAGTAATTATACACTTAAACCATATTCATATTCCACATAGACACCCATTTGCAGTATCGAATGCACATAAGCAACTTTTCATGATTCGTATGTTCATGTATGTGCATTATAGCAAACAAAACTTACTGTACACATTAGTGCCACAATTCATATCTCATATAATCACATGTTCTCAATGCTTACATCATGTACTTATCAAATGGATGCATCTTAAGTCTTTTCTAGACACCTTATGGCTCATTTAGACAAGTGTGTGAGTTATTAACTCGTGCTCTGATACCACTCTGTCATGTCCTGAACCCGCCCCTATAGATTAAGGTCATAACCGACCAGTAATCATGAGATTACCTATGGCCTCAAACCTGATATCAATTAATAATTAATAATATGGGGCCAAATGCGGAAGCAAACTTAAAAATTTTGTCCAATGAGCTATACTTACATGGCATATCAAACATTTCATATATACTTAATAATAGCTCACACCACATATCAATAGTTAACATCTTGTATACCCAGGATCATTCAAACATATAGTCAGCTAAACCAAAAGCTTATACGCATAAACGGTCTACCATGACCAATAGAAGTAGCGAAAGAAATACAAAAGATCATGAACAAAGCCTCTTGCGTGAGGCACGTGGGCTGACTTCACAAAACTTGGGTTCCTTTCTTAAATTCCACTAAGGCTGGGGTTGAACATCCATTTGCTCACCTACATACATATAAATAAGAGTGAGTTAACGCCCAGTGAATAATATCAAAATAAAGAGGTTACTGAATGAGATCCGTTCATAAATGAGTCATACTTATAATGTACACATTTCAACCAGTACTCTTATTCACATTAGATTTACAAACCTCAACAAAGCAAAACGACCTCGGGTCCAACACATCATATCCATAAGCAAAACGACCTCATGTCCAATTCTTATATGAAACAAAACGACCTTGGGTCCATTTATACAGAATGACCTTTGGTCCAACCAACTCTTTATTCAAAACGACCTTTGGTCCAATTCAAACATATCAAACGGCCTCGGGCCCAATTCAAACGTATCGGACATATCAAACGGCCTCGGGCCCATTCTCTTTATATTCATATCTATGCGTATTTCATATTCATGATCATGATCTCTTTTCATTCAAACGGCCTTTGGCCCATTACACTCATGTTCAAACGGCCTTTGGCCCACCACGGTATTCAAACGGCCTTTGGCCCATCATCATTATATTCAAACGGCCTTTGGCCCATCTTTATTATATTCAAATGGCCTTCGGCCCATCTTTATATTCAAACATATCAAATGGCAAACAGCCTTATGCCCAATTCGGACATATCAAATGTATCAAACGGCAAACGGCCTTAGACCCAATTCAGATATATCAAACGTATCAAATGGCAAACGGCCTTAGACCCAATTCAGATATATCAAACGTATCAAACGGCCTTATACAAAATTAGGCATGTAGAATACTCATTCATATTTCAAATCAAAGAATTCATGAAGCTTATATCGAAGTAGCATTTGGAAAGTAACATATTTGAAAATATCTTTACTAAGATATTACTCACAATATTCCGCCGATGGGTTTGCCCATGTGCTTGACCCTACACATTTCATGAACATAATGGGTCACAAACGATTCAATCCGTTCTTAATTCATATATCCCTCTTAGGCTTCAATCTTATCTTTTTAATGCATTTACAATGTTTAATGCATGCCTAAGAGTGCCTAGGAATAAAAGAGAACAGAAAATGAAGCACAAAACATCTTTACAAAATTCCTAAAACAGGGCTCCCCGCTTGAGCGTAGGTTTCCCCGTTCGAGCGGACCCCTTTTCTTTGCAAAAGTACTGGTTACCTCATTAATACGCTTGAGTGTTACTTCGGACGCTCGAGCTAAATGTCAAACTACATAACTTGATGCTCGAGTGTGAATCTTCCCACTCGAGCGGACACCAATGTCTGAAAAAGTTCTGGGAACCAACATTCCACGCTCGAGCGGCCCTTTTCCCGCTCGAGCGAACATGCCAAATTCTGGAATTTCTACAACTGGTTTTGAAGTTCAAATTTGACATTCAAAGGCCCAAACTCATGTTCTTCGTTCAAAAACGTGGAAATGCATTATATGTCATGAGGATGTAAGCAATATGAGACCAATTGTTCAAAAACATAATCTAATTCTCAAATTAATCAACATTTCTCTTGCATGACCAAAATTCATGCATTCAAACTTCACACAAGCCTCATATCTCCATCAATCAAGCATGCATGTAAATTTTTTACTCCAATTCTATTTCAACTGGCACTAATGATGCTTATAATCATGAAACTCATGACAATTATGCATGCATGTGAGATTTTGGTGCCCGATTCATCATGTTCAACATGCTCCATGCTTGAATGTGTAAAATCATGGCAATTCTATGCATGCATGTGCACATAGGCTCCCAATTCATCATAATCAACACAACTTATGCTCTTGATTGCCATCTAACTTTGAATTCACAAAATTACAAACTTATACACATGAATTTATACTCAAATGCTTACCTAGGAGCTCTAACCATCCAAATTATGGTTAATTCTTGAATTAATCTTCAAGATCTTCAAGCTTCTTGATTAATTCTGTAACTTGAGCTCCCTCTCTCTCTCTAACCGGCACACACACTCTCTCTAGAGTGTAATCTCAGCAAAATGAACTCAAAGGAGAGGAATTAAGTGCATATAGAGGCCTATTTATAGGCTCTCTTAATCAAATTGATTAAGGCTAAGTAATTGTGCTTAACTAATCATTCTGAATCTAATTATTCTGATCCAAATCAGTTTCTAATTAAATTTCACCATAGGCTCTAAAAATTACGCCAATCACAATGGCGTAGTCAATTTCGGTTTCTGTGGCCAATAAGGCCTTTAATTTTCAGTTCAAAGCACAGATTTTAATAAATTTTCTTACGGTGAATAGATACAAAGCCAAAATCACATATAATCATGCAATTAACACCCAAATTCAAATTAAGCACATAATTGCAAACATAATCATGATTAATTAACATAGTATAGGACAGGGTTATTACAAAAGCTAGATGTTGGCTAGCGTAATCCTAGCATTTTCTTGGCGTGCCAATTCTATGATGCCATTGATAACCCTGTATGAGTTGATGGCCAGTTGCTTGGGGTTGAGCTTATAATAATGGAGGATTTCCCTAAAAAGGATGTATAGGGGAAACCTAAGTCCACACTCTACGAAGGCAACTACTGGGAAGGGCATAAGATTTCCATCAGGCATAATCGAGTCCTCTTTCCTAGCCAATCTCATCTGAATGTCGGCTGGGATAAAGAACTCTCTCCTAAAGTTCTCAAATTTCTCTGGGGTGTTTACCCTCCACTTAAACACGCCCATAACATCGACTTAAATGGAAGATAGTACAAAATTTCAGAAAAGAATATTTGGTATGGGTTTATAAACCTTTGGCTAAACCTTAAACTAGTACCGGAGCTAGGATTTTGAAGACCTAAAGGGATCTTGTTTTAGTTTTCCTAAGGAACAGGTTCTAAATCAAATCCCAAGCCTAAGTCTATACGGAAACAGGAATCAAAGTCAAGAAGACCAGAAAAGAAATTCAAAAATCAAGAGTGAAACAGAAAAATAGGTGTGTACATCCGAAACTTCAAGACATTAAGTGAGTGTGTGAAGAATAGTGTGCAAATAACTCAAGCAAAAAACATGATTGGCATTTTCGAAAGACTATACAGATTCAAGATTCAAAAATAGGAAATTGATTCATAATCGAAGAAAAAACAGATTGCAATCATGCAAACGGATTCAATAGCAAACATAATAGACATATGGTAAAGAATGAACATATTCAGAATAATAGAGGGTTGAAACTGAAATTGAAAGAAGCTAGAAACTCACCAGTTAGGTCCGAGGTCGAGGGCACCGGCTTGAGGTTTGCCGGAGTCAGATGGTGACGGTGAGTGGAGCAGGACAGTAAATGTTTCGTCGGAGGAGGTGAACGGAGCACAGATGTAGAGAGCTCGAAGAAACAACAATGGAGGTTGGTGAAATGTTAGAGAGAGAAAAACTTGAGCATAGAGAGAATGTAAGAACACGAAGTGAGAAGACGAAGAGAGAGAGAGAGAGAGAGAGAGAGTTTTGTTGAAACTCGAAAAGGCGGCAAAAGGAAATGAATACACGTTGGATGACGTGTCTGTCAGGCGGCGTACACAGAAGCGACGCGACTGGTGGCGCGTGTCAGGTACGAACTAATGAGAGAAGGAAGCATGGCGGAAACGGTTGAGAAAATCTTTGCGTGACAGCTCATATGCAGATCAAACTCTTGGAGTTCTTGATTTAATGAAGCAGAAACCTTGGCTAGAGGAGCGATCTCAGTTAAGGAACTTGAAGAATTTGGTTCTTGGTCATTGATAAAGTAGACTGTAGAGTTTTGGTCATATGAAGCCGACGAGTGATGATCTCGGTCGTGAAGGATGGAGTAAGTCTTAGCCGACATAGTACTTGAACGAACGGTGTTGGTTCTATCACCTTAGGATGTCGAGGTAATAGAACCTAGGGGGCAGTTGTGGAGACATATTTTGTGAATGATAACACGTGGCCGAGGTGATGCCGACGTGTCAGCCAGAGTGCCATGTGACTTGGTCATGTGCGAGATGATCTCGGCTAGGCCGAGGTTATCTTTGGAGATATCGAAATCCGAGATGAGCGGATAAAGGACAAGAATCGGGAGGATCTCAGTCGGGATATAGATAAAGCTCTTAGGGAGTTTATCTCTATTTAACTGGGAATCCAAGACCTTCATAAATTTAAATCTTTGAATATTGGGATACGTATCCAAAATTGGATAAGGGTGCGGGGACGCGTCATATACACATATAAATTGCATATTATATAATATTCTCAGATGAAATGTTGTAAATTATATAGAAATTGAATATGATTCAGAAAAAATATGAAATTTCTGTATCTAATTCATGTGAGAGGCTAAAATTATTGTTTTACTAGCAAATGTGAGTTGCTTCTTCTCATATATTGTCACAAATTAAAGGATCTGAGTGTCTAAATTAAGTATGAGTGTCGGACACATATCCCACACCCTTACCCATGTCATATTTGATGGACATGAGTATTGTGGGAAAAATAGAAGAGTCCATGTAACACAGGTGGTGGTTGGTTATGAGATCTTTGTGGTGTTTTTGGTTATGACTCAAATTGGTTTTAGTTATGAGACTTTGTAGTGTTTGGTTATGAACCAAAATGGCTTTGGTTATGAGATTTTGTGGTGTTTTCTTATGAACCGAAGTGGTCTTGATTATGAGGTTTTTGTGGTGTTTTTGTTAGGAGCCAATTTGGTTTTATTATGGTCTAAATTGGTAGAAGTTATGAAAAATTGTGGCTCAAACTTTTGGTGTATACCACCATATGCCCCTTTTGAGGGAGTGTGTATAGTAACACTTCTTGTATGTATGTCCACCAAATTGGCTTTGGTTATGAGGTTTGGTGGTGTTTTGTTATGAACCGAAGTAGTCTTGGTTATGAGGCTTTTGTGGTGTGTTTGTTATGAACCAATTTGGTTTTGTTATGATCTAAATTGATAGAAGTTATGAACCATTGTGGTTCAAACTTTAGGTGTATACCATATGCTCCTTTTGAGGGCTGTGTATAGTAATACTTCTGGTATGTATATATACCAATATTCTCTTTAACAGCTAACACTTTTACATCCATAAAACATTCAGGAATAAACTGTGTAGATAATTAAGTGCAACAATGATACAATAATCTCATTCTAGCATGAATATTTTCCCAAAGTCAAGATTTGCCTAAATCAACTGTGAATCTTGAAATGTTCACATAACACATCGTATAATACATTGATGGTAAAATAAAATTTGTATAGCATTGACCATTATCGTCTATACAAATTTCAGTTGTAATTGTCCAACAATCTATACTGACAGTTCAAGATCATCTTCCATGTATTCTACCTACTAATAATGATACTAATGCACAGATGTAGTTAGGTAAATAATAACAGCTTAAGAGACCATTTATACACCTTAAAATGATATACGCATTGGACCAAAACATGTAAATTTATCATCATTACAGTGCATGACATATGGACTTGTCAATGTACCTATCTGCTTAGCTCTTCCAACTAATTGAAGAAATACCACGGGATATATTACAAAATAACCTTACAGCAATGTTACGTATCATGAAAATAATCATGAAAGTTTTGTGACCTTTGGATTATACTTAGAATAAAGCACCACACATTAATCAAGGTAATCCAAGGATCATAATTCTTTCATGATTCCTAACTTTTCTCATAACCTTAATAGAGGCAACATTGAGTATCTCAATCACAACATTATTTTGTTATACTATTGTGAAACCTGGTCCTTAGCTTTCTGTCATCAAACTTGCTCTCACTTAACTCTTGGAAACACTATATATATTAACATATGAAAGCAGAAGACCTATGGGTGTTCACTCAAATTTAAAGTTGTGCAGTCATATACATATAATTTAAAATTTTGTCCCATCTAAAATAAATAAAGAAAACTATTTGGGTGACCATGTCCTTACCATGAAAAATGACTTCTATAACCAAACTAAAATATACGTATATATATGCATGTAACGATAAATACATCACATACATCATGCAGGTCCATCTCTATTTAAGTTTCATATTTGAATTTTGATGGGTGTTCCATATGGAGTAGTTTGCTTTGTAATTAACTCCTCTCAATCTCTCTTTTACTAGATTTTACAAATTGAGCAATTTCAATTCCAAGATGTTGTCCCCTTCTGTCTCTTTTTTTTTTCTCTACATACATGTATATATACATGTATGTGTTTTTTTTTTTTTTTTTTTTTTTTTAAAAAAAACTTTTTTTTGAACAATAAACGCACATACACACTTTTTAAAGTATTTTAGGTCTTACAATAAAAAATTCTACTAAGTTCTTTATTATTATTATACTCTATAAAAAGTTTCTAGGTTTATTTTTTTTAATGTTAAGAAAGATTATATTATTATTTTTGAATAATTTTATGGTTGGTGGGATTTAGACACATCTCTTGTTATGAGGGCAATTTATTCCCAATTAGATGGTGTAATCATGTTCTTATATAAAAACTATTTTATAAAACATGCTAAAATCAATTTTTATTTATTTATTTATTTATTTTTGTATATAGAATTGTTTAACATAATTTTTAATAGTTTGTACTGAATCTTAACATTTCTCGATTTGATTTGATTCATGATTCACAAAATTAGGATTTTGATTCACAATGTGATTGTCGATTTGAAAACTATGAAAGCAGAAGACCAGTTGGTGTTTACTCAAAATTGAAGTTGTGTAGATTTTATTATTTATATATTTTTAAAATTTAAAAAATTTTCCATATAAAAAAAATGTTTGGGTGACCTTGTCCTTACCATAAAAAAAGATTTCTATACCCAAATTAAAATATACCTATATATATACACTGAACGATATATACATCACATACATGCATGTTCCAGGTACATCTCTAATTTTCATATTTGAATTTTGATGTGTGTTCCGTATGGAGTAGTTTGCTTTGTAATTACCTCCTTTCTGGATTTTGCAAATTGAGCAACTTCAATTCCAAGATGTTGTCCCCTTTCCGTCTCTCTTTTTCTCTGCGTACATGCATATATACAGGTATAGGTTTTTTTCATGTGTTTTATTGACTAAGCTAATTTCTATTTGAATAGGTTTAAGGATGATGAAGGTGGCAGTTTGAATTGTGATATCAAATTTCTGTTACCCTTTTCTTAACTCTTAATGCGGAACTGTTAATACTGAGAACATTGTAATTTTGCAAAATTAAGATGATGGTTAATATCAATTTTAAAATATAGCATATATATATATATAAAATTTTTTTATAATATGAAATTTTCAATCATGTATTTTTTCCCCTACAGTTTAAAGCTTCAAGTCATCTTTTGGAAAATTATTAGATAGTTCCAGAGGACCAACTGCAGCTTACATTTACTTGGTACAATGGTAAGTTTTTAATGATTACAAAAAAACCACTTCAGGTTATTGTTTCAGTGCTCATGTCCCACCCTCAATAATCCCTATAAATTTAACTTGACCCAATTGACCAGTAATAATTCAATATTTTTTTAAAAATTATTCCATTAAAAGTGATTAATCAAGGAGCCTTAATTTTAACTCATGAGTGACGTGTTTGTGGGTTCTTTCTCTCCCTAGGTCTTTCAATAAAATGTAGGAGTTTTGACACTCCTTCGGATTTTGGAGTGGAAGGGAAAAAAAAAAGAACAAAGGAGCCTCTTTTCACAATGTGTGTTTTTGCATGGTTTCTTTGCATCATATAATTATATGTTGGTTGTATATGGCATGTTTGCTGACATGGATAGGCACATAAAGGCTATAGCCCACTATGAACAACCCAAGCCTACCACTTAGGGCCCAATGCATAGTTCAACTGATGAGGCCCAACATAGCTAGAAGTCAACATGACATTAAGAATCAATGATATTCAGACACGTGGCAGGTGAAGGACAAGCCACATAAGCAGACAAAGATCCTGCAAAGTTATTGCCACTGCACATCGCCATTAATGAAGCCCCTTACAACATTTATTGCGATAACCCCTCTTCGTCAGGACAAAACGACTTCACCATGAATAAAGTGAGCTACAGCATAGACTTTCGGCCAAGGTGACAGATCGGAAGGGACAACAAAATGATTACCAGAGGATATAAACAGACGCCGAAGACAGGAAGAAGGTTAAGCTTTCTATCTCTAATCCATCCCTACACTCCACTTCTCTTTCTAACTTGCTCGTCGGAGGGTTTGCTGGGGGACTCCCCGTTCCCCGTTGAACTCGTGTGCAGGTCTTCCGGTGGGCTTGGTCATTCGGACGTAGGATTGAGGAGCGTGGATCAGTCCGACCTGTTTTGCCTGGAACAAACAGTATCATCAGTTGGCGTCGTCTGTGGGAAGGTTTTTCTTCCGCGCGCCAGTTGTGTTCATTATCGCTGGAGACCCTCTCCCCGTAACCCCCTCTTACCACCTGTGAAGGTGGATGGTCACAACTAGATCCATGGCTTCTCACCCCAATGTTGCCGACCATCAAGCCGACCCTCCCAATCCAAACAACCCACCACAGTATTTCACCGAGCTCACCAACAGCATTAACCGCATGGCAGAGCAAAACCAAGCCCTGATTAATGCTCTACTCCAAAGAAACCTTCCTATGCCTCCTCTACCACCTCCAGATATCCCACCCAACCAAGAGCGAGCCCTGAGCCATACTATCCAACAGCCTAATCCACCCAACTTGGAAGGCTTGCGACCCCCTCCTCCAGATATAAATCCACCAACCCGAGCCCCACATCCATCGGTCCTAGCACCAACCCCTGAAGGAGAGGCCAGCAGTGTCCAGCCCCCGCTGCCCTCCGGTGGTGACAACATTCCTCTCTGGGATGCAGAACTCTGAGCCATGAAGCTCTAACTCCAAGGAGTCATGCAGAACATACAGCATAAACCCTCCACCACAGCCAACTCACCATTCGTCGCCTCCATCCAGGACAAATCTCTACCTTCCAAGTTCAAAATGTCCACCATCGACTCTTTTGACGGTACGACGGATCCAATCGACCACTTGGAGACCTACAGAACCCTCATGATCCTCCATGCATTCCCTGACAAAATCATGTGTCGGGCTTTCCCCGTGACACTGAAGGGGTCAGCTCGACTTTGGTTTAGTCAATTGCCAGCAGACTTTGTCTCCACTTTCCAGCACCTCAGTGACTCCTTCCTCAGCCATTTCATTGGAGCCCAGCGCCAGCGGCGTCCGGCAACCCAACTCCTCAACATTCGTCAGACCGAAGGAAAGTCGCTGCGCAGTTTCGTTATCTGCTTCAACACCGAAGCCTTGCAGGTAGCAGAAAACGATGACAAGGTCATCCTTATGGCTTTCATGGCCGGTCTACGGTCATCTGACTTCCTTTTCTCCCTCTCTAAAAACCCCCTGACCTCCATGACAACCCTACTCTCCAAAGCTCAAAAATACATGAACGCCGAAGATTCCCTAGCCGCCCGACAAGATCCTATAGCCAAAAATCCGACCCCCAGAGAGAAGAGAAATGATGCAGAAACCAGAAATACCTAGTATAATAACCCAACAAGTCAGTATACTGACCGACCCCCCGAGCCGACCGGTCGACACCAGCCCGACCGTCCGGCCGGTTCGAGCGGTAGACCCCCCTCAATTCCCCCATGGAACAAGTCCTCAATTAGATCCAATGGGACTACCCCCTAAAATGGCCCCAACCATCACGGACCTCTTCCAATCAGAGAGACCAGTCCAAATATTATTGTTTTCACCAGGATCACGGCCATAATACGGAGGAGTATGTCAACCTCAAAGATCAGGTCGAGGGCTTGATTCGTCAAGGACGTCTCAGTCGATTCACGGATACTTGTCCTCAGCAGAGGCAACGGACTGAACCTATCAGAAACAACCATCGGCGCATCCCTCTCCGACAACCAGCACAACCTAACCAAGGTCATGATCGCCCTCCACAGCAACCTCAAGCACAAGGTAACCCCGCCCCACCTGTTGGAGAAATCAGAGTTATTTCCAGCGGGCTTGCTTGTGGAGGACCATCCCGCTCGGCTCAGCGGGCAGAACTTAGAAAAATAAGGCAAGGCTCAGACAAAGAAGTTGCCACATTGGACCGACCCCCCAAACAGCCCAGGCAGTGGACCGAGCCTATCACCTTTACGGACGCTGACTGCACAGGCATCCGTTACCCCCATAACGACCCTCTCGTCATTTTCGCTCTCCTCTCCAATTACAAGGTCAGACGGGTTCTCGTCGACAACGGCAGTTCTTCAGACATCATCTTCCTCAATTGCTTCCGCCAGCTCAAGATCGGGGAAGAAAGTTTGTCTCCTCTCCAAACCCCTTTAGTCGGTTTCACTGGCGACCGGGTGACTTCCATCGGCTCCATCGATCTTCCCATCACAATCAGCGAGTACCCGCGGCAGACCATAACGTTGCTCACCTTCCTTGTTGTTAACTGCCCTTCTGCCTACAACATCATCCTTGGCCGCACCACCCTAAATGCTTTTTAAGCTATCACATCCACTTATTACCTTGCCATCAAGTTCCCCACCGATCTTGGGGTCGGGACAGTGAGGGGAGAGTAGACCGTAGCCAGAGAATGTTATGTCACCTCACTTAAAGAAGTCAAGCTGAATGAGGCTATGATCATTGAAGGACTCGACGTCAGAGACGAGGACGAGCTGGTTAGGGGGGAACCAGTGGAAGAACTTGTCGAGGTCCTCATCGATCCTAACAACCCGGCCAAGACCGTCAAGATTGGTAGCCAACTATCCCCCCAGGCCAAGGCCGACCTCACCGCCCTCCTGATTGAACACAACGATGTGTTTACCTGGACTCACTCCAATATGCCGGGTATTGACCCCTCCTTCATCAGCCATCGTCTCAGCATTGAGCCCCATTCCCGGAGTGTAATAACCTTATTGCTTCTAAAGTAGATAAGCTCCTTGAGGCACAGTTTATCACAAATGTGGACTACCCCAGATGGCTGTCGAATATGGTTCTGGTTCGTAAAAACAATGGTAAATGGCGACTCTGTGTCGACTACTTCGACCTCAACCGAGCTTGCCCCAAAGACAGCTATCCTCTCCCTCGCATAGATCTGCTGGTTGACGCCACAGCCCGTCATCAAATGCTCAGTTTCATGGATGCCTTCTTTGGATACAACCAAATCTTGATGCCCTCGTCTGACCAGGAACACACCTCCTTTATCACCGACCGAGGCACCTACCATTACCGTGTGATGCCATTTGGGTTGAAGAATGCCGAGGCCACTTACCAACGGTTGGTCAATGCTGTCTTCCATCATCAGATAGGCCGTAACATGGAAGCATATGTCAACGACATGCTGGTCAAGAGCAAGCTCTCCACTGATCATCTGGCTGACCTGCGAGAAACTTTCGCCACCCTGCGAAAGTACCAAATGAAGCTCAATCTGGAGAAATGCGTCTTCGACGTAGGATCTGGGAAGTTTTTGGGTTTTATGGTCAGTTAACGGGGCATTGAAGCTAACCCCGAAAAGATCAAGGCCTTAATCGAAATGCAGTCACCCAAAGCGGTTAAGGAGGTTCCGAGGCTTACTGGCCGAGTGGCCGCCCTCAACCGCTTCATTTCCCGAGCAACGGATAAGTGCCTCCCCTTCTTCAAAGTTCTTCAGCAAACTTTTGGATGGACGGCAGAATCCGAAGAGGTCTTTCAGCAGTTGAAACAGTGCATGGCTAACCCCCCCTACTTTCTCAAGTAATCACGGGCGAACCCCTCTTTCTCTATCTAGCCGTGTCAAACACTGCAGTCAGTGCAGCACTCATCAGGGAAGACAGCTCTATCCAACGATCGGTCTACTACATTAGTCGGGCTCTTAGGGGGGTGGAACAAAACTACCCATTGTTAGAAAAAATGTCCTTGGCCTTGGTCACCGCCTCCAGACAACTCCGCTCTTACTTCCAAGCCCATTCTATAGTGGTCCTCACTGACCAACCATTGAAGAAGATAATGCAACAACCAGAACTTTCCGGCAGACTTATGCAATGGTCGGTCGAGCTCAGCCAATTTGACATCTCCTACCAGCCTCAAACGGTGATTAAAGGGCAGGCTGTTGCTGATTTCATCCTGGAATTTACTAATCTCACTCCAACCACACTCCTCTGCCCTCGCCACCCCCTACCGAGTCAGAAGACCCCCACTCTTAGACTCTCAACGTTGACGGATCATCCCGCAAAGAAGGCAGCGGGGCTGGTCTCATCATCACCGCCCCCGAGGGTGGTTATTTCAAGTGTGCTCTTCGGTTCTTGTTCGATGCAAGCAATAATGAGGCTGAATATGAGGCATTGATAGTAGGTCTCCGCCTAGCCCGAGACATTGGTGTTAGCTATATCTAGGTGTTCAGCAATTCCCAGCTTATTGTCGGACAAATCACGGTGGAATTCGATGCCAAGGAAAACACAATGCGGGCTTATAGGGATATTGCACTCCCCCTTGCTCAACTCTTCAACACCTTCCACATCAGGCACATCCCTCGGACGGAAAACTCCAAGGCAGATGAAATGGCCCAGTTGGCTTCAGCAGACTAGTCAGACCTCAGCCACGGTGTCCGCCTCGAGTACTTAGCCCACCCAGCCATTTCCCTAAACCAGCAGCAAGTCTACTTCCTCCAAAATGAACCCAGTCCTTGGGCGGCCGACATCTTTTTATTTCTGACAAAGGGGGAACTACCAGCCGACAAGCAGTAGGCTGCCAAAGTGAGGGCCCGGTCGTCCAACTACATTCTTATCAGCGGCCTCTTGTACAAACGTGGCTTTTCACGCCCGTATCTGCGATGCCTTAATCCATCTCAAGCAACCTACGTGATGAGGGAAGTCCATGAGGGTATCTGTGGTAATCATTCAGGCGCCCGGTCCCTAGCCCACAAAATACTTCGCACTGGTTATTTCTGGCCTACTCTCAATCAAGATGCGACTGACTTTGTGCTCAAATGTGATAAGTGCCAACGTTTTACCAACATCCCCCATGCTCCTCCTACAGAATTAATCACACTTTGCAGTCCCTACCCATTCGCCAAATGGGGGATCGACCTAGTTAGCCCATTGCCCACTGGCCGAGGCCAAACCAAATTCGCCATCGTTGCCATTGATTACTTCACTAAATGGGTGGAGGCAGAACCCCTTGCCACAATTACCGAGCGGAACACAACCAGATTCATCTGGCAATCGATCGTCTGCAGATTTGGCATCCCTCAAGCCATCGTCTCCGACAATGGCAAACAATTCGACAACGCCAAGTTTCAGAAATTCTATGCAGAACTTCAAATCCAGCCATGTTTCTCTTCCCCAGGCCACCCCCAAGCCAATGGCCAAGTTGAAGTTACCAACCGTTCTCTTCTGAAGATTATCAAAACTAAGCTGGAAGCCGCTAAGGGACTCTGGGCTGAGGAATAACCAAATGTACTCTGGGCCTACCGCACTACAGCTCGAACCCCCACTGGAGAGACCCCTTTTTGCTTAACATATGGCGCTAAGGCGGTCATCCCAGTGGAAATTGGTCTACCTACCCCAAGGGTTCTACATCCTCATCCAGAACTAACTGAAGAGCTGCATCGGGCAGACCTAGATCTGATCGAAGAGCTCCGAGAAACCACCGCTGTCAGACGGGCTTCATACCAACAAAAAATGAGAACACACTACAACCGCAAAGTCCGATCGAGGGAGTTCACCGTGGAGGACCTCGTTTTGCGTGAAGCCACTCTTGCTACCAGAAATCCGGCTAAGGGCAAACTGGCAGCCAAGTGGGAAGGACCTTACGTTGTTAAAGCCAGACCTCGTCCAAGCACTTACCGACTTCAAGACATGGAAGGCCGAGACCTCCCCCATCCGTGGAACGCTGAACACTTGAAGCATTATTTTCAATAAATTCCTATTTTTGTATTGATCAGTTATTGTATTTTCTCTTCGGCAATCTACACACTTGAATTTTTTTGTTCTCCTATCACATGATGTAAATTTCTGATCAAATGGGTTACACCTTACATGACAACAATCTTGTATCTCAATTATCTGTGTGGTATCTCAATAACGTCCTGATCACAACACTCAGCTCCAAGCCTCAGCCAGACTGAGCATGACAAAGCCTCAGCCAGACTAAGCACTACAAGCATCAGCCAGACTGAGCACCACAAGCCTCAGCCAGACTGAGCACCACAAGCCTTGGCCAGACCGAGTTACTTAAAGCCTTAGCCAGACTGAGCATTACAAGCCTCAGCCAGACTGAGCACTACAAGCCTCAGCCAGACTGAGCATGAAGAGCTCGGCCAGACCGAGTTACTTAAGGCCTCAGCCAGACTGAGCATGAAGAGCTCAGCCAAACTGAGTTACTTAAAGCCTCAGCCAGATTGTAGCATAGTTGCCATACTTAGTCAAATTCCAGTTCAATGTTTTCCAGGTCAGGCTTGCTTCTTGCTGGGTCATGATTCACAACTTCATGTTTTTACACTTCACTCGGCGTTGAGGTTTTTATTACATTTTAAACTTCACTCTGCGTTGAAGTTTTCTTACATTTTACACTTCACAATGATTTATACACAACCCCTGTGCAAGTCACCATTCTCGTTCATTGCAGAATTACAAACATAAAAATAACAGTATGCCAAACACAAGTCATAATTTTATTCATTCACAAACTTGTACATAAGTTTATTACAGCAATTCAAAAAAAAACAAAACAAAACAAAACAAAAAACAAACCACAAGACAAACAAAACACAAAACAACCAAAATTCTAAGTACAAATTTTCTCCACACCACTCACTCCTCTTCACTTGAGGCGAGATCTTCTTCTTCAACGCCCTCATTTATGAGGGTCTGGGTCATGTCGTCTTCATCAATCTTGACCCTGCTGAAGTCTAAGTCTAGGAACAACTCTTCTGCTTTACGCTTGAACATCTTCCACCCGCTGTCCCAGAACTCAGCCATCTCGTGTTTGTAGAAGTCCGACCGCTGAAAGCTCTGGATCACCTCTTCTTCACTCCTGCTCCCAGCGGTCGCCCCCGATAGGCCAACCCCCCCAGCCCCTTCTCTCGCCAGGTTACTGGCGATCGCAGCTTCGATAGCCATCTGAAAGTCAGCAGATCCCTTGAATTGCTCTACTGCTGCGACGCACAAATCGGGGTACGTTGCCCTCTCAGAGGCTGACTTGGTTTTCTCTTCCTCCAACTCCTTCTCCAGCGCTGCTTTCTCTGCCGCTGCCTTGGCACGCTCGTCTGCAAGATCCCGCTCCAACCCAGCGATCTTTAGGTCTGCTTCTTCCTTTTCTTTGACCCACTGGGTGCGCAAATCTTCATTGCTAGTCATGGCTTCTTCAAACCGCTCGTTGGCAATAATGCAAGCATTTTGGGCATCTTCCAGCTTCTTCTGCTCGCTAGCCAGTTGGAACTCGAGCGACACCACCTTGCGGCGTTCGTCCTCCAGCTCCAACTTGGCCGCGAGCAACTCAGCATAGGCACGATCGGCAACGTTGCTCTGTACCATCGCCAACACCTCCATCTTCTTTGCCTTCTGAGCCTCCTCCAACCTTCTAGCACACGCACTCTGCGCAGCCCTCCTCCAGCCTACACTCTCCTTCTTGAAATTTTCAAGTTGGGCCTCCACCTGCCCTAACCTCTCCCTCTCCTTCCTCACTTCGCCCTTCGCCGCTGTTGCCTTATTCAACAGGGCTCCTGCCAAGGCAGCCACCTCCATCTGGGTAGAGCATAACCCCTTCATTAGCTCAGCCTCAGTAAAACCAGCGACTGAGCGAACGGCAGCGTCTTCCACCACCCCTAAGAGGCGGTCTGCAGCCATCTTGGCTTCTCTCCCTTCTCCTTCCACTTGCCCAGACACCGCAGGGACATGGTAGAAGGCGGTCTTCAACCCAGGCCCCTCCTCCTCTCCTTGGGGCGCCAGACCCTCCTTAGGCTATGGCTCTGCCCTCTTCTCAGTACCGACCGCTCCACCTTGCACTTGTTCCTCAGGGCCAGTCGCCCCACTCTTCGCCCCATTTGCCGCTCCCCCCAACCCCATTTCAGGAGTCTCCTTCGCCGTCACCTTCTTCTTCCTCTTCAAGGCGGGCTCCCCCTCAGTCTGACGGACTCTCTTCTTCTTCTTCAAACCCTCCATCTCCTTTTTGTTCCTCTCCTTCAGAGTGTCCACTGGGGGCGGTCGTGGCTCGAAGCTGCCCAAATCCTTCTCTCCCAATGGCCTAGGGCGAGGTTGGATGCGCTCCCTCGCAATCGGTTTCGGCGTAGGCCCAAGTTGTGTCTCTTTGTACTTGTCCGCTCGGGCAAACAATCTCCTCTCCTCCTCCTCCTCCTCCTCCTCCTCCGCCTTCCTCTGCGCTTCTAGCTCTTCCCTTGCTGGGTCCTCCCCCAACGGTTGCGGTCCCAATTTCAGGGTGAACAATGTTGAGGGTAGGACCAGCTCATCCTACCTCACCCCCTTCTCTTCTCTCCATTCTCTCACCCTTTTCACTCGATCCTCAGCCGCCCTGTCCAACTTGGGCTTGACCGATTTGGTTGGCACCTTTCATGTGGTGCGAACTCCCGCCCCAGCGTTCGCCGTCACGAAAAACCATCTCGGCCTCCATCCCTTTACCGATGATGAAAGACCTACCACCAGCCCTCGCCCTGCCACCGCTTGCAGAGTGACCAAAGTCTCCTGCTGGCCGGAAGCCTTGTAGCAAAAGAAGAACTCCTCTACTATCATTGCCGCCCTTTCGGTCGCATGAAGCCAAGCACTCGCGCAGGCCATTATTATCTTCCACGCGTTCGGCACAGTTGCCCTGGCGCCGCTTCTAGCTTGTTTAGAATATCCACTACCACTTGGGGGAGAGGTAGCCTCGAACCCCCTCGGAATGCCTCCTCGTACAAACTAAATTCACCCGGCCGCACATCTGATGCCCTTTTCGTGGTGGTAGGCAATCTCAGCCGTATCTCCGAGGGTATTTGGTACTTCTTCCTTATTTCCTCCAACTCCTCAGCTGTCAGTACAGATCTATCCGGTTTGGTGTGCCAATGGTCTGGCTCCACCTGACTGATAGGCCTCGCGGCTGAAATCATTGTCCTGGGCTGAGGCCGCACCGCTTGACTCACTCTCTCCCCCTCCCTACGCTCCGTCCGGTATTGTTCTGCCAAGTCAACTGCGTCATCGTCGCCTAGGGGATCAACCCTCGCAGTTGTTGCTTCCTCTTGTGCCATCTCTCTCGTATGTCTGCGAATAGCTTCGGATGCGGGCGCAAGAAAATTCAAAAAGTGTTGCAGGGATGTATCGTTAGCAACGAAGGAGTTTACACTTGGAATGTTTTGATTTTTTGCAAAAAGGTAGGTAAAACGAATAATATCAAAAGCCCAAGGCTTGCCTGTATTCCAAGGGTCACAATTAATTTTCGCTAGTTTGAAAATTTTCCAAATCCGCCCAAACTGTCTTTTCAACACCCTCTAATGACCTATCGTTTCACTTCTTGCCCAACACCTAACCTCCCTCACTGCGAGATCTGGCCATGTGTGCGACCACGATCCACTGCCGCCTTCCCCCTTCCCTGTCTATTCCACTTGACTTCAGCACGTGCCACGCCGCCTCTCGAGCCCTGCACCACATCACCCACCCTTTACGGTCGGCCCGCCTCATGATCGGCCCCTCCACTCGGCCACCCTTCGCGGTTGGCCCTCCTCACGGTCGGTCCCTTCACTCGGCCACCTTTCGTGGTCGCCCTCCTTACGATCGGTCCTTCCACTCGGCCACCCTTCGCGGTCGGCCCTCCTCACGGTCGATCCCTCCACTCGGCCACCCTTCGCGGTCGGCCCCCTTCATGGTCGGTCCCTCCACTCGGCCACCCTTCGCAGTCGGCCCTCCGTCACAGTCGGTCCCTCCACTCGGCTACCCTTCGCGGTCGGCCCCCATTTTTTATCATCGGTCCCTCCTTTCGGTCGGACCTCACCTTACCGATTTCTTTATTATTCCCTTCGTTGGGCTAAAGCTACACTTGGGAATGGGGGACTACTAACATAGGTAAACCCATAAAGGCTATAGCCCACTATGAACAACCCAAACCTACCACTTAGGGCCCAATGTATAGTTCAACTGATGAGGCCCAACATAGCTGGAAGTCAACATGGCATTAAGAACCAATGATATTCAGACACGTGACAAGTGAAGGACAAGCCACATAAGAAGACAAAGATCCTGCAAAGTTATTGCCACTGCACATCGCCATTAATGAAGCCCCTTACAACATTTATTGCGATAACCCCTCTCCGTCAGGACAGAACAGCTTCACCATGACAAGGTGAGCTAGAGCATAGACTTTCGGCCAAGGTGACAAGTCGGAAGGGACAACGAAATGATTACCAGAGGATATAAGCAGACGCCGAAGACAGGAAAAATGTTAAGCTTTCTATCTCTAATCCATCCCTACACTCCATTTCTTTTTCTAACTTGCTTGTTGGAGGGTTTGCTGGGGGACTCCCCGTTCCCCGTTGAACTTGTGTGCAGGTCTTCCGGTGGGCTTGGTCATTCGGACGTAGGATTGAGGAGCATGGATCAGTCCGACCCGTTCCGCCTGAAACGAACAGTATCATCATTTGCTTTTCCGATTCTTTTTCTCTGAAATAGTATATAAATGCATCTTATATTATGTATGTATGTATGTATGTGAGATTTAATTTCGGCTAGTGCCCAACTAATTACACTTGGTATGATAATTGAATAGAGAAAGGAATTAGTAGGTATATGATGAAAGATAGTTCATAGACAATCTTTTTTTATTTTATTTTTAAAGAAAGGTAATCAGTTATTAAGACAAAGGAAAAAGCTTCGTAGCTCGAATTTCTTGGCTCGATTTTTTTTTTTTTTTCTTCTTTCTTTCTTTCATTTTCGAACAGACAGAGGGAAGAGGAGAGGAGAAAGAGGGAGAGAAGAGAGGAGGAAGAACAGAGGAGAAGAGAAAGAGGAGGAGGCAGCACCACTGCCGTCCCCTAGCCGCCGCCGATCGTCACAGCACCACCGCCACCGCCTCGCCGATCGTCGCAGTCGCAGCACCACCGCCGTGGCCTCCGGCCCCGCCACCGCCTCCTCCTCCCTTGTGATTATGCCCCCTCCAGTCCTCCTTCCTCCTCCTCCTCCTCCCTTCTCTTCTTCTCCACCCTTCTTCTTCGTCTTCCTTCGTCTACAACAAAAACACAAGAAAAAAAAAAAAAACAAACAAACACCAAAACGACGTCGTTTTGGTGTCGAGCCACACATTCGAGCCACAGATTCGAGCTACGAATCGGAACCGTAAGACAAAACAAATGCACCGAATTTCATGTATAAAGTGCACATGCAGTGAGTGCTACCCTTCTCACATATATATATGACTTCTAATACATATATATATATATGGGAAATGCTACAGAGCTCTAAATCTAGAGCTCTAATTTGAGCTCTAGTGATGTGTCAAAGCAAAAAAAAAAAAAAAAAACAAAGCAAGGCACAAACATTACATCAGAATGGGACCCACCTTCCATTAGAGCTATTAAAGCTCCTATATTAGAGCTCTAAAGCATTTTTGATATATATATATCTCAAGTGACAACCTTTTAAATAATTATACACCACTGCCTATTACTCAGTAGTCATTTCAAACCCCTGTATAAACAGCTATAAAATGCATACCTAGCCTTCTCGTACTTCTGTCGTAATGTTAAGTAGAGCATCCACGGTGGGATGGTTTAGATTGTGTGTTAATTGGTGAAAAGTGGGAACCGAATTTTGTGCATTCCAAATCACAAATTAAAAAATTTATAATATATTGTTGCCATTGTTTCAAAAAAAAAAGAAAAAAAAGAAAATGTAGATACATGAACTTTTATCATAAATATATTTTGTCTTTATCACTAGCAAGATAAGATGATGTTTTTTTTTCATACAGTCTACCTCTATGGTTAATTTGTGGAGCAAGTTATAAATTGAGCTTGTTTGGGAAGTGACTTTTTGGCTAAAATGTTAGGTGAAAAAAATATGTTTGGAAAGAACTTCTTGCCTTTTTGCTAAAAAATATGCAAAAAGTAGAGTGAATGGGATGAAATCTGACTTTTTTTGTATGAGGTGTTATTTTAGTCAAAAAGTCAAAAAGTTACTAAAAAAAATTAAAAAGTCAAAAAGCTATTAAAATGCCAAAAAGTTTTCAACTCATACAAAGAAGTTAAAGATTCCTTCTCATTCACTTTACTTTTTTTTATTTTTGGGATCAAAACAAAGAAATTTATTAATGGACAAAAAATAGACGAGGATAAGGCATCCTCTACAAAGAATTCCCATTCACTTTACTTTTTGCATGTTTTTCGTAAATCCCATTCACTTTACTTTTTGCATGTTTTTCGTAAAAAGTCAAAAAGTCTTTTTCAAACATATTTTTTTACCTCATATTTTAGTCAAAACCAAAGCACTAAAAAAGTCACTTCCCAAACGTTTTTGATCAATCAATTAATTTTGAACATGAATTGGCATAAAATTTTTAAATAAGGAATAAAATACATGAATATATATGTTCTGTATTATTATGTTGGAGAGAAGAAACAAAAGTAGAGAAGAATCTGTATATATAAGAAACTTAACCATATATGTTTTTTTCTTTTTAAGAGTGTTAATTACCATATTTTTTTTCATGTTTTGTTTATCATCTCATGTATTAATATTGGTAATAAACATAAGTGAGAAAGAATCATTAAACTAATATAATGTTGACACATTAGGTGATAAAAAAATTATGATAAGAAACGATGGTAATCCTAATATTATTATTTTAAGAGTTAGTCGATTATGAATTAGATATTCAATGGCGTGGAGTGGGGTGTTCAGCAAAATGAGTTGGTTTGATTGGGTGTTCCATGTGGTGGGACAGGGTATTCATAATTGGACTGTTTTTAACATATATATTACTAATTTATTAAAAATATATATTTTAGATTATTCAATTGCATACCCTATTGAAGGTTGGCGCTGCCCTTGTCAGTTGTTTTTTGGGAGGTTTTTTTTATGGGGTACTTACTAATTAGTCCTATTAACTAGATTTATTTATCTATAGGTTCTAACTAATAAATTTAACACTATAAAAATAAGATATTGATAAATTTATCACTATAAATTTATTCATAAAAACAAAGAAACTGATAAATTTATCACTATAAATTTATTCATAAAAATAAAAGACTGATAAATTTATCTTTATCACTTAATAAATTTATCAATAGGACTTAATGGGTAATAAGTCTCAAAAGTAGGACCTATTGGTAGTTTACCCTTTTTTTATCTGTATGCTTTTCCCTCTGATTTAGGACTATCGTACTTTTTATTTTTAATGAACTTTTTTTTTTTTTTTTTTGCCAGGAAAAAAAAATTGAAACAACTAAAGATTTAGGGAAGACTTCAAATTTCTTTTCCATGTTCCTATAAATGAAATATATTTATATGGGCAATAACTAAGCTTTGAAAAATATTAAGACCAAACAAATAATTGATTGGCCACAATCCTCACAAATATAGTTGACTATAAAAAAAAATTTCCCTGGGAAACGAAATTTGAGCAGAAGATTATTATCAATTTAATAAAAATAAAAATAAAATTAAAATGCTCGTACTCAAAATACCTTTACAAGGTAAAGAACTCACTAATATAACTAATCCTTTAAAAGAAAATTTATGCGGTATAAGAAAACAAATCACAAACAATTACCCAATAATATATATAGATATTTTTGTTTTTCCAGGATCTTCATAAATACTAGTTGTTCCACAGTAGATAACTTAGTTCAAGTAACCAGTAAACTTGCCAAAACTCTACAATTAAAATGGTCACTATATCATGTACATGTACCAAAATAATTTCCTTAATGCCAACTGTTCTGTTAAAGCCAATTGTTAATTGTGGAAGGCTTTATGCTTTAAGATGTCTAAATACTCTGTTCAAATCCAAATATTCTTTAATACTTACACGCTTAATCCAATTGTGTGGGCATTGATTATTCAATTGTGGAAACTTAAACACTTAATCACTTAGGTGTATGCTTAAAAAGGAAAAATTTAAGAATATAGTCCATTCTTTAATACTTGATCCCAATTCTTAAGCTAAGTGGCAGATATCTCAATAATAATAATATCATAAATCTCATTATTCCTTCTCTCAAGTTGCAGCCTCCAATGTATCAAAATAAAACACAAGTATTATCGATACTAGACAAATGCACATGAATATAACCTTTGCATAGGTAAATGAACATGTTCAATGTGCTTCCTTGATCCAATTAACTTAGTGATGGGGGTCACATGCAGAAGCCCAAGATCTAAGAAGCATGGATATGGACACAGAACATGGTGATTTAAAAAAATGGGGACACAGACATGGCAGGAACATGTCAATAATTTTTATTTATTTTTATTTGTTATGTAGATTAATATTACATCTTCAAACAATCGAAATTAATAAAATCTAACACTAATTCAATATAAAAAAAAACTCTTTCTCAAATTAACTCTTATGGTTAGTCTATTGTTATGAATGATCTATTAATTATTTAAATCTAAGTAAAAAGTAATAAACATTCAACATCCAACATCCATAAAATAATAAAGAGTGGAAAAAAAACTAGTTGGTGTGTTTCTGATTATTCCCTAAAAACAACTTAACTAAATAAAAGGGGACGTCTCCCTTATGTGCTCCTGCCATGTCCGTGCGTTTGATACTGCTACGACACTTGTTTTGAAATGTTAGTGCTTTATAGCCCAAGATTCATTGCACTTGTATGAGGCAGGCACAGAAGAATTAGAATTAATTTAGTTAGCTTCATTTTTTTTGAGATATTTTATTTAGGTAATTAATAGTTTAATTTTGAATTTTTTCGGAATTTATTTCTTTCTTATTTTTATCTTTTAGTTGGACTATAAATATTGAGGACTTAGCCATAATCCCTTTACCATGTGTAAACAACCACGTGATAACCCTCGGCCTTAGAATATGTGGGTCTACACGTTGAGCCAGTCAGATAGCCCCATTGGTCCTTTCCAAGGATAAAGTTCTTGAAAACATTGGACCAATACGAATAATTTTCTCCATTCATATGAATGCTAATGGCTTCCAATTTATCTTCAGACATAATTCAAATCAGAGCAAATAATTACATCACTACGTATATATACCAAGACCTAAAATCTAATTAGGAAACAAGCAACTAAACATACTAAAGTGCCCTTATTCTTGAAATAATATTACAACTGTCGGTATGTTTTAATCATTATGCAGCCTTCTCAATTGCTTCAATGCACTCTAACACAGTTGCCTTCTTCGACATTGCCGACATTAGGGACTCATGAATTACCTTGTTATTTTTTAAAAGGGATCCAGCAAACAGAGCCTGCATTATTTCCCCCGGTCATCAGCATTCTTCACTAGAAAACATTGTGTTATGATTGTTGAAAAAAAAAACACCATTTTTTTTCTTATTTTTTTCAACCAAAAAAAAAACAAAAAGTGTTAAGTTTATATACCTACCCTTGAAACAGAAGAATTTCTAAGTCAAGATTGTAATGCAAAATGCAAGTAAAACATGTGAATTGGTTGCATGATAGAAACACTCACAGCCCATCTGGTAAGATTTTGCTGCTGTTCTTTGCTAAGCTGCGGCTTGCTCCTGTTTATCAACCTCTGGGAAGAGAAAAGGAAATTATTAAAAGACCAAGGTCAAGTAAGATCTACATACAACTTGACTTCAGGCCAATAATATTTACAAACCTGAAGAGTGAAAAGATCAGCAGATTGACCAACCACTTTATCATATTGCAAACCTTCAGCTGCCAGTCCAGCCATAGCTACAACTGCCAACCTGAGAAAGATAATTACTCTTGATATCATCTCTACTTATAAATAGTGAGTCTCAAGAATTCACGTCATTTTGATATAAGAAACCTCAATCTTAGATTTTAACATTTTAGTGACCTTATAAAGTTGCCTTTCTGTGCCTTTATGCTTTAACATTTTAGTGACCTTATAAAGTTGCCCTTTTGTGCCTTTATGCTTCAACAGTTGGTAGAAACTTGAATGGATATTACATTAGGGAATTCAGTTTGTCCGACACAAAATGGAGAGAACATTGATAAGGCTTGTATGGAACCAATCAAGTTGTAAGAACTTAGGAAACATGTGAAATAGAAACTATCTTCACATGCCAACATCAAACTGGAGAGTAAGACATGATCATGGTTAGTCAATCTTTCTAACCCACAATTAGACTTTCGTAAGGGGTATTCTAATTTTTAAACGGGAAAATATCAGAGTACATTAAAATAAGAAGAAGAAGAAAAGAAAAAGAAAAAAAGAAAGAAGAAGAAGCGTAACTTATCTCTTATTTGTTTTAGAATTGCGCAACAACAGGAAAATATTGAAGTACATAAAAATAAGATAAAATAAAATAAAGGCTTAACGTATCTCTTATTTGGTTTATGCCAAAAAAACTGCATTAAAATTGCAAGACAACCAATGACATGCCCATTTTGTTAAAAAAAGAAGCCAAGTTTAGAATTTTTGTGCAGAAAACTCCAACAAAATCATGTGACAATAATATTTTTGCACTTATGAATCACAGTGATAGGCTTCTTGTTTTCCAATGAATGGATGTGAATAAGGCATATATGATTATGTATACAAATTTTGTTTGTATAGCATAACCCTCATCTATACCTATGGCCAGTTTTTTATTGTCTTTCCTCATTTTAGTGGCACCTTCAGCTTGAACAAAGTCTCTATTGCACTTGAACTGAAGGAACAATGGCAAAAATAGGGACAGGCTCAAGATGTTATTACATTAATATCGAAGCACGCAGCACTATCAATGTAAACTAAGAGCTCATACATTTCACCCTTATGAACTTGATGAACCAAGACATACAGTGGTGATTAACTGAGGAAAAATAAAAGTTGTGGAGAAAGAAAAGACAAGCCAGAGAGTGAAACTGGAGTTATGGAAACTACAGCTGTCATACTTGTACCTGTCCAGTTCCTTTGCATCAAGCTGCCCACTGTATATGAGCTTTTCCAGCTTTTTGTCAATGAGATTAACATGTTCTTTCCCAATATCCAAAGAATATCCGAGTATAGGAAGGCCAAGCAAGTAGGCAACTGAAATTCACAGGGCAAGTTTTGTCAAATCATGCAACCCCAAATGGAGAAGAAATTAAAGAAGAGATGGAAAAATCACATATATGCAAATTGTTAAATAAGGTGATCTTGCACGAAGTTGGTATAACCATATGGTAAGTCATGGTGCCCATGCATGAGACTGAAGAGCAAGGGCAAGGAATTTGGAGTATCAAATCTTAAAAATGATCCTAACAAATGCTCAAGAGCGCCATAAGACATGGTTACTCAACTAGAAAGCCACCATTTGATTTGAGAATCATGACTCACTCCTGGCATTACAAAAATTATCAGCACTTCAATTTCTCCTTTCTTTAAGATGTATTTTATACCTTGAAATCATTGATATGGTCTTAAAAGTAGTGTTTACCCTTAAACATTTGATACCCTTATGATGTGGTATTTTAAAAATATGAAATACTATATATATGATTTATTATTAATAGTTTCCTATTTACATAAAGTTCTAATATAATATAGCCAATAATGAACAATCCCATATCAATTAATCTAGCAATTTCCTTCCTACTCAAACCTTTTATTAAATTAAAATTATTTTTTGAAATTTTTAAAATTAGATTTTTAATTATTTTTATTAGGTTCCCATAGCTATACATGTAATTTTTTTTTTTTTTGTATATTTGATTGTTGTTTAAAAATAATTTTATTAACTAATCAATTACATAAGTTAATAAATATTTATTTTTTACTATCTTATAATTTCATATTAGTGGAAATCTCAAGGAACAAAATAATATCAACTCAATGGGAGAATATTTCAAAATTACCAAAAACGTGAATGGAAAAACAATAATTTCAAAGACATGAAAATCAAATTTTTGGGGACAACATTACCCTTCCCATTATGCCAACCCCTTCTCTCTCATCCCCTTTCTTTACACCAGCCTCCCCCTTCCCATGCCCAAATCCCGGCCACAACAACCTTGCACAGCCACCTTCCACCATAGCCGCCATTGCTCCGTCCTCCACCACAACTTGCTCCACCCTGACAACCCTCTCATCCACCTATAAAAAAATCCAGAAAAGCCTAGCCCCCTCCACAACCATTGTCTTTCACTCGAACAGAGGGGAGAATAGAAGAAAGAGAGAGAGAGAGAGAGAGAGAGAGAAATCCACTATTGTCATAGCCTTCGGTTTTGTCCAGATCCGACAGCAGCACGAGGATTTGGGAGAAAACCCCAGATCCAAGGCGGCACAAGCATCTGCAAGGAACCCATCAGGAAAACCCTAGATGCACAATGGCTAAAGGAACACGATCTGTGAAAGATCCAGAAGCAGAGACACCATCCAAAAGCCGCATGAGGAACTCCAGATCCTCCAAAGATGCATCAACAGGCTTGTCAATACTTTTTTTCCCCCTTTGACAATCCTTTAATAATAGTTTGAATCTTGAAAATCACAAAGTGATTTAATTGCATGAAAATGAACCTAAGCACTAGTACTACAATGTGCATCCAAAACTGCACATGCACATGGATCAAGAAAGCGAAACAACATGTACCATCTCTATAGATATGTTCCTAATGTCATAATATTGTAATAAAAGAGTCCACGTCATCTCACCTATTTAGAGATAGAAGTTTGTACTTGGACGAATAGGTCTATTTTTTAAAAAATAAACTACAACAAAAAGGAAGATACATTGCGCTACTCCCCATTATGCCACTGTAGTTTCAAATGTTTTTATGCAATACTAGCCATAGTTTGTATTTTAAGCCCGACAAAGAGAAATTACCTAAGAAATGAGCTGCTTCATGTCTAGCAATCCTATCTTGGTAATCAGGAAAAAGTGATGAAAATCCACCAATGGCAGCTTGAAGAAGCCTATATTAAACATGTAAAATCATCTTTACAACAAGGATCCCGAAATTCTCTGTCAGCCCTCAACTGTGCTCTTCTTCAATAATTCATTATACAATTTAAAAGTGCCCAACTGAGCTAACAATTATACAATATTCTGATTTAAACATCATGGTAATTCAAAATTGAAAGGTTTGTTGACATATTCAAGACAGCCTGTAGTAAGGAAATAACGTAGTTAATGCCTAACAGCTTACCCAGGTGAAATGCTTCCCACAGCCAAAACTACTAAAGAAATGCTCCCAATCAAGTATGGCACAAAGAAGCCCCAATCCTAAGTGACAATTACATGTGGATAAGAATGTTAGTAGATGTGAAAATGCCTCAATTTCCTTCCATTCTCTTTACAAAAAAATAAAATAAAATGTATTAGTCTGACAACCTAACCATAATACATATTAGTGCAAAACAAATATCTTTATTCATTACCCAGATGAGTTGAACATTAAAGACATTAGAATCATTACTCACAATAAAGGAACTAAAATGTGCCAATCATAATAGAAAAATGTTCCAGACCCCTTTTTCCCTCACTCCCTTTGACTCCCTCTCAACATGATTGGCTAGTTTTTTTTTTTTTTTTTTCTCCTTCTCCTCCAATCACCACCTGCCACGTGTGTGTGGAGGTGGTAGGGGTGGTGATTGGAGGGGGTCTCTATCAAAGCCCATCATAATATATAGTAGACAACACAAAGAAAATGAAACAGGTCAGTGACCCAATGTTCAGGGTAAAACTATATACACGCATGAACAGATGAGTACAAAAAAGGGTTAATTACACGAAGACCCCTTCAACTATTAACAAATATCACTTTACCCCTTTCATCTATAAACTCATCCATTTCGACCCCTTCAACTATAAAAATGTATCACTTTCACCCCCTCCAGACCACCTCTAAAAAGGTGTGTATTTGTACGATTTTCATGGTTGAAGGGATCAATATGTATGGGTTCATAAATCTAGGGGACAAAGTGATACTCACCAATAGTTAAGGGGGTCTTCGTGTAATTAACCTTATAAAAACTATCTCATATATTATGTGAGATACTCTACAAAAACATGTAGCTTGTATTTGTTATATTTCTATAATGTCTTTAAAACATATCAAAAGTCACTGAAGCAGCCATCTGATAAGAAAGGAATGAAAGAATAGATTAAAAAAAGAATATATTTCTACAATTGTACTTCCTTTATCCTTCGTTCCTTGAAACTTATAGAAAATAAACAATAGATTAAAAAAAGAGAAACTCAGAACTCTACATAATATGAATTTGAAATTATTTCTTATGACAGTTTATTAATGTTTATGAACATCTACAGAGAAAGAGGATATTATGTGAAGTTACCCCAGGAAGCTGACTAGCAAGAACACCCAAAAAGCCTGTTGTCCCTACCACCGTAAAGAGAAAAGCTGCCTGCATCACTGAATTAAATCAAATTCATGGAGAATATAATATTTACGAATTATGATGGTTTAAGTCTTGCAAAAATAAGAAAAGAAAATCAAATGGAAGGCACAGGTGTCATCAAATTCTAGTCTTAATGCAATATTAGAATTTCAATAATTTCAATCACTCAAAAACTGGTAAGAGGACAATAGAACAAAGAATACATGTTGAAAACTGGCAAAATATATTGACATCCCGATGCACAGTGTATCCTGCTGATGTTGGAATAAGGTAAAATGTTGTCCTGTTCAGGTTCTTGCTCCAATTTATGCCACAAAAACTAATCTAGTTTTTTAGCAAACAGTGGTTTGGAATCTTTTTTCCCAAACACATGTTGTTCTTAACTTCTTTTTTCTATAACTAGGTCGTTTCATCAAGTCATGCTTTCAGAACACGATTTTAAACCACGTGGAAAACTCAAAACTCATCCATTACACCAAATAATTAATGGTAGTCCCAAAAAATACAGAATGAAATTTATGCTATGGTTTGTATGCTCTTTTATTGTTACAGGTTCAACAAAATATTTAGTGCAGTGCAACTTACATCATTTCTAACACTTGGGATTGCAAGGTTCTCCGCGTTTTTAATTCCAAGAGTTGTCAGCTCCCGAAGAGAGGTCTGCCACATAAATTTGAAACAGTTAAACTACATATTTTGACACCAAGTACATTAATTAATAAAGTTTTCAAAGCAGTAAACAGAGGTACATTATTTATGTACATTTATGCATAGATTTGTAGATGTGGCTAATGTTTGAGTAGCACTTTCCCAGAACTTCACACTTGTTATGGACACTGACCATACGACGTGATACATATGGTTGAGAACTCCATTTGTTTGCCCAACCAACTTCACTCAGCTGATCAAGTGCCTCTTTGACAGCATCACTGTCTTTCTGCAGCAAATCATAGAGTTACTTCAGTAAAACTTCTATGCATTGTCATCAGAGACAACATACAATTTTCCCATAGCTTGTTCTAGATGTCCACAGGAATGCCTTGTGCACTAGGTAGAACTTTAAGCATGTCTTTCGGTGTTCAATATCTCTTTATTTTGGAGTAAAGAAGTTTAAGTTTAAATAAAAATTAAAAAAACAGGAAACATCTCTTTTGCTTTCAGTAATATCTTACTCAAACTGATAGAAGTGAGAAAACAAATGTCTAAAAAAATACAAGAATAAATGTCCAACTCTGTAAGCCATCACATTTGTAAACCACTGTAATCACCAAATTCTAGACTTGCACAAACTAATTGATATTAGCTCACCACTACCAATAGTGCAAAGGACTCAATATAACTAGAAAAAATACTAATGTAATAAATATTTATCCATCTAAAACTAGTTCAACTGATGCTGTAAAAATGACAAAAGAACTCATGCAACACTATATGCCTGAAGCTTCCAATAAACAGTAACAGTTTGCTGTTCAATTATAATGTTTCAGAGCTTTTGGCTATTATTTTCTGATACGAAAAATTTTATTGACCCAAAAGTGAGCCACCTAGAGGGGAAGAACATTATACACTCAACAGCCAAAACCTATAGGATATAAATCAAATGGCATGCACAAATCACCTAGGAACTCTGCACAATAGAGTCAACAGAAAAGGGCAGTCAACCAACGAGGCCTAGCTTAGTTGGCCACCATGACTCTCCTAAGGGCTTAGTACCAAGGGGGAGGCCATGGGTTCAACTCTCCCTAACGGGGAGTTGAATTAGGAGGCAAGCACTTTGTGCTTTGCAATGGTGTTGAGGCTAACTCTCATAGGTGCTATTCTATAACTACTAACAACTAACTTTTGCCAATAAAAAAATAAAATAAAAAAACAGAAAACGGCAGTCTCTCAATCATAAAAAATAAGGAAAGGAGTAAAGATCCTTTTAAACTACAAATTGGAAGCTTGACACCATCAAACGATCTCCTATTTCACTCAGTCCATATTGTCCACAGAACACATAAAGTTGTGGTCTGCCAAGCCTTCCTCTCTGATCTCTTAGCGCATCTAGAGCTCCATAAATCAATAAAAATAAGGCATAACACAAACTATACCAAAAATCTGAAAATTAGGTCCACTCACTTGCAACCAGACAATGAACAAGGTGATTCACTAATTCCACCACTTGCCTACACATGTAACATCAATAAATAATCAACTTGCATCTTTACCAAAGGTTATCCATGGTGAGAATGAGAATAGCCTGAAAAGAAGTTCTCCAACCAAAGAAATCAATCATAGGAGTCTTATTCCTCTATATACCCTTCCAAGGAAAAGAAGAATCCCAGTCACCATACATATCCCAGTATAAAGACTGAACTGAAAAAACTTGTTTAGAAACTCTCCAAGCCAAAAGATCATGACCACCACTCTAAATCTCTGAATTATAGGTCTTTGTAGATTGGAGTGCCCAGCCCTTGAAAGCCTTCTGAAACTGTGGATTCCACACAATGCCACTCTAAGACACCTCTAAATAATCCCCCACATTCACATGAAGGTCAGTGGTTAACTGATTCAAACCAAGAAACACCTCCTAAAGAAGTCTGTAACCACACTCTGAATCTAACCAGAACCTCACTCTTCTCCCATCACCCATCTTAAAGAAAATCCTCTAAGCAAAATCAACCAACCACCTCATGATTCCTTTCCAGAACCATCCCAAAAAGCCCCCAATAACTATTCTATTAGACCAATTACCCAATCCCTCCCATACTAGTCCTCGATAACCTGTACAGCAAAATTGTATGACTATGTCATGTTTTGGTTTTTTCGTTTGTAATTGCAAAGGTAGCCACCCTTCCAAAATACTTTCAATCCTCACCACAATTTATTAAATTAGAAATGTTTATAATTCATAGTTGTGTTTGATTATCACTCATCGTGGTTGCTTTTAATTATGAATTTGGTGATATTAGATTATGATATATAGTGGTGGTAGTTATGAAGCAAGTACACAAATTCATTTTTTAAAATTCTAACGGTTAGAAGCGGAGATATGCACTTTTTTAGGGTGTGTACACTTGGTATTTCTTAGATTTTTATATGTTTAGGCCAAAACTAACGCAATGTTTTTTACAAGGAAAATGATATAATGCCAAAATTTTCTTACAGAATTTACTTTCAAAATAATGTTGCGGTAACAAACATGTAAATTATGTTTACATAGCACTAGTTTTTTCGTTTGTATAGCACTACTTTTGTACAATATTTTTGTTCGTATAGCATTACTTGTTTAACAATATATATATAAAAAGTATATCCATATAATCCTATTTTCTTCTGATTTTGTGTTTTGTTTTTGACATATAAATTTATCATATTATTGACTGAGAAATTAATTTGCGAATTTAATGATATATATATATATATATTTTTCTTAAATCTTGGTTGAAAGCCTCCAACTTATGGATCCCCAAGCTACCCTTGTGAATAAGAAAACACACCTATATTAAAAGGAAGCAGCTTGCCTCCAATCCGATATCGGACTCCAATCCGATATCGGACTGGACGTTGCTGTTCGGCCCATGGGGCCACCACCGGTTCCGTTTTGAAAATCTAAACCGTTCAATATGTAGAACTCGTCGAAGACTATATGCATGTGAAAAATCACGTTGATCGGATATTGATAGCTATCTTATCGGATCAATTTTTTCTCAACCGTTAATTTGTTCACCGTCTATTTTTTTTTTTATACAAAACTGATTTGATCACATAGCTATCGATATCCGATCACGTGATTTTTGACAAGAATATAGTAGTCGACGAGATCTAAACATTGAACGGTTCAGATTATCAAAATGAGACCGTGTGAACCTTCACGGGCCGAACAGCACCGGACTAGAAGCAAGCTGCTCCCATATTAAAAACTAAATTTTTGACTTTTTCCACTCAAAATAAATTAAATTTTTTTTAACTACCTACCCACTTCTCAAAAAGCCCATAAAGTTAAAAACTCTTCCCCAAAGAAGGAAATCCCTAAGAAATTTCTCCAGTCTCTGAGACATTGAGCAATGAATAATGAAAAAGAGACATCAAATAATTGGAAAGGCTTGAAATTGGAGATAAAAGAGGAACCTTGGCAATGGCTGATTCGAGAGTGGTGAATTGGACGCCAGAAGAAGCAGCGGAGGAAGCTCTGATCCGCCATTTCCTCAATTCAAAGGCCAAGTTCAAGTGTGTACTACTACTACTACTACTACTACTAGGCACATATAGAGATGCAGAGGAGAGCGACACAGACATCGACATTGTCTTCTTCTTCTTCTTCTTCTTCTTCTTCTCTCTCTGTCTTGTTGGTTAAGTCGATAAGGCTGGGCGCGAGGAGGGAGTAGTTTGTTTGGATATGCAATCCCAACGACGTGGAATCTGATTTTCCTTGCAATTCATTTTTCTTCTCATCCTCTCTTCTAGCCTCATCTTTTTGTCTCATCATCTTCCATCCATCATCAATTTATTTACTACTATCAAATTAAATTTTTTCTTATAAAAATTGACTTCCAATCCTTCTATCTATCATTTATATTAAATTGAATTTTGGAAAAATTTGAATGACATTTTCTGAATTTTGAATTTTTTATTTAACAGAAAAATAAAGGTAGCGTTGGATGGAGTTATCTAAATATGATTTGTGAATAGAGTTATATTTTAAGTTTGTCAGTTTTAAAATTATGATTTGAGTGTAGAAATTTTGTTTGGTTATGATTTTTGAATAGAGTGTTGAATTGAGTTTTAAATTGAGTGTGAAATTGAATTTTGAAAGTTTGATGTGACATATAAAATAAGAAAATTCGAATTTATTTGGTTATTTCAAAACTTAATTCAAAAAGTTATAATTTATAATCAAATACATAACTCAAAACTCGATTAAAATTTTTGATCAACATTCATAACCAAACTCTTTTTAAAATTCAATTGAAATAATGTAGGGCTGGGCATAGAACCCACCCACCCGCACAAACCGCCCGACCCTACCCTACCCGCACCCTTTTGGGCGGTTTCGATGTAGGTATGTGGGCGGGTGCGGGTCCAAAAATCTGCCAAGAATCGGGTTCGGGTCGGGTTGCGGTTCTGACCCTACCCGAACCGCAACTCGCGACCCGCGCATTAATGTAATATTTTTTTTTTTTTTTTTTTTACTTATTAGGTTTAGACCGTGCGTTTAGTGAATTAGGGCAGGGGCTCATTTCATTTTCTTTTCATTTGTTGACCCACACCACACCCAGCCGCCCGTCTCTTTCTCTCCTCTCCCCCTTTTCCCTTCCTTCCTTCTACCTAGCAGCAGCCAGCCGTAACCCTAGCACACAGCAGCAGCAGCGGCGGCGAGGCCAGACCGGCGATCGGCAGCAGCAAACCGGCGATCGGCACTGGCAGCAACACATCATATACGGTTCTCTCTCTCTCTCTCTCTCTCTCATTCGATTTTTTTTTGATCGGCCTCTTTTTGATCGATCTATTAGTATTATAGTTTGATGTTGATCTGATCTCTTTTTCATTCGATTGATGTCTCTGCTTGCTTGATGTTCATCTGATCTGATCTGTTTGATGTTGATCTTAAAACAAATCTCTCTGCTTGCTTGATGTTCATTCGATTGATGTTCATTTGATCTGATCTGATCTGTTTGATTTTGATCGATCTATTAGTATTTCATTCGATTCGATTTTATTTGTATTTATTTATTTATTTGTGAATATATATATATATATATAATTTTTTGGTGAATAAAAAGAGAACTCAGATCAGATCTGAGATCAGAGGTTGGTGAATATATATATATATATATAAATACAAATAAAATGTAAGATTTTAAGTTAGTATGTTGGTGTATTTATATTTAATAAAATGTAAGGACCACCACAAAACTCACACCATAGACAATGCACCATCTACATTGGTGTGAATTTTATAGTGTTTAATACAATGGACACTTAAATTAGAGTTTCGGTTATTTTGATTGAGATACCAATAGTGATATTTCATTTATTTGTCAACATTTTAGTACCTTAGGTGATTAAGATTAGAGAGATTGGGAATATTTTTTTAAAATGGCATACCTTTTTTATAAAATGTCTTTTGTTCTATCATTTTTTATTTACTTATTTATTTTGTATTTTTATTTTTATTTTTATTTTTAGTGTTCTATCATGCTAGAGCACTATAGATTCACAAGTTTCAGATTTTATTTTTTTTAAAGATATTATGATTCCATTGTCTTCTGAAACCAACTCATATGGCTTGACTCTTTCCTAAAAGCACAAAAGCAATAATAATGGTCTTCTAACAGATCTTTAAAATAAATAATTAATTATTATGTTTCCCTTGAAAGCTTCAATTATTATACCATCCATGACTTAATTGTTATCTCATACATTTTTAATTTTTTATTACCAGTTTCAATGGATAAAAATAACAGTGCTAGTGTTTCATCTACCGGAAGTCCTCTTGTTCCACCAGAATCATCTAATTCTCAAACGAATGTTTCCCCATCTAAATCTAAGCCTCCTAAACCCCCGAACAAAAGAAAGAGTGAGAGTAGTGGTGGGAGAACACCATCTTCGATTTGGGACCATTTTGATAAGGTTATGGGAGAAGATGGGAAACGTAGAGCAGTGTGTAAGTATTGTTTTAAAGAGTATATGGCCGATTCTAGGACTCATGGGACTAGTAATTTGAGAAGTCATACCCCTAATTGCAAACAATTTCCAAACAATGATAAAGATGGGCAACAAACATTGAGTTTTAAATCAAAACAAAATGCCGAAGAGGGTGTTGAGGTTGTGGCAACAAGTTTTAGTTTTGAGGCTTGTAAAAGGGCTCTTGCCGAGATGGTGATTATTCATGACTTGGCCATGCCCATTTCTACCGTTGCTTCGGAGTCGGCTTTCAGTACCGGGGGACGTATCCTTGATCCATTCCGTAGTTCACTTGCCCCTTCCATGGTTGAAGCTCTTGTATGCACACAAAATTGGCTTAAAAGCAACCTTCCAATTTCTCTTCGAAAAGCAATGGATGATGTGGAGGAATTTGAACAATACGACTCGGGTAATATGTGAATATCTCTTTATTTTTAATTCTATTATTATTTTTACTATGCAAGTTTATTTATCTTCTTTTGTTGACTCATGTTTTTAGGTACTTTGGAGCAATGTTCCTCTTCAACCCCAAAGTCTAATGTAGATGCTATAATTGAACTTTAATGTTCATTTGGCTCATGTGTGAGATTTTTCTAATTAGTTGAGATCATATTAATGTTTATTTATTTATATCTATTTATTTATATTTATTAATTTGGCTCATTGGAATTTTTTTTGACAGATTGTTGGATGAGATTGGACATTGGACATTGGACCTAAAGAGTTTAGTGAAGCCTTGGATGGATACCACCTTTTGAAATTATTTTGGATGAAATTTGTAGACAATGTTATTTTAGTTTGTATGAAGCCTTGGATGTTTATTATTATTTTTTTTATTTTGGATGAATGTAAAATTAATTGGAGCATTACATTTTAGGTAAGCTTGCTTTAGATTTTGGATGGATGGATGGATGGATGGATGGATGATAACTAGTTATTATTATTATTTTTACATTTTGGATGAATGTAAAATTTAGGTAAACTTTGGATTATGGACGGATGGAGATAACTAGTTATTATTATTATTTTTGCATTTTGGATGAATGTAAAATTTAGGTGAGCTTGGATTATGGATGGATGAAGATTGATTTTAGTGTGAATTTTAATGTTTTAGTTTGTAATTAGTTTTATCAATTATTTTTGAATTTTGGAAGAATGTAAAATTTATTATATAATTATATGGACATTTATGTTATCATGAAATTTAATTTATAACTTTTTCATAAATAATAAAAAAATGCTTAAAAAGTAGCCCAACATGTCACTTTTGTATGTTTAAATCAATATCATAACTAAGCCCAATTTTAAAAAAGCTCAAACCGCAAACCGAACCGCACCCGCCCGCACAACCGACTGACCCACCCGCACAAACCGTGAACCGCACTGCGGGCGGTTGCGGGTCTGTTTTCTCCCACCCACACGTTTGCGGGTCGGGTCGGTTTTGACCCGCACCCGACCAAAACCGATCCGCGATCAGCCCTAAAATAATGAATTAATAATTTTTTTTTCAATTAATTTTTTTTTCATTTTTTTTTTCAATTACTTTTTTTTCCAAATATTTTTTTTTTGAAATAATTTTTATTGCAATTAATGTTTTTCAATTTTTTTTAAAATTAATTTTTTCCCAATTTATTTTTATAATTATTTTTTTTTTGAATTATAATGTGTATGATCTCATTGTCATAAAATAATAAAAAATAAATATAAATATTTTAGACTTGAATAAACATATTTTTTTTGTTTATGTTTATTAAATTTAGACAATAAATATTTTGTTCAAACCAAACGCGTTTGTAATTTATATTTTTTTTTAAAAAATAAATAAAAACTAATTAATAAAATTTTTGTAAATAGAAACCAAAAATATAAACATTACCAAACACTATCTAAATATTTTTTCATTTGTTAAATTTTATCACTTTGATGAAAAATCCGTGAACTTATACCGTTGTCTTCACCTTCATTATTGTGCCTCACTTGTCTATTTTACCCGTGAAGTGGAAGTACCATCAATAATATTAGTGTGGCTATTTATTGATGTGTTTGACATTGAAATGGCCACATTACCCCTCTTTTAGTGAATACTAAATTCATGTGTTAGAAAAAAAATAAAAAGGACAATATCGTAATTTAACTCATATTATGTAGAGTCATCAATCCTCTGCAAAATCTCAGTTGGTCAGCTTTCGATAAAAGGAAAGGGAAAAAAAAAACGCGCCGAAATAGTTGGTCTGCTTTTGAAAAAAAAAAAAAAAAGAAGCCAAAAGAATAGTGTGTTTTTGACCATTTGTTTGACCGAGGCTTCTGCTAACCAATAATTTCACTTCACAACTTTCAGCAACACCATCTTCATTCTAACAACTTCATTACTTCACAACTTTTACCTACTTCTTCACCATTTTTATTGGCATTCATTATTCAAATAGCATCGATACAACTAGATCAGAGACCCGAACGATACAACCACCTCCTCCACCACCTACCTCAATTAATTTCACAATCAATTAATTTCAAAAATTCAGTCTATATTTTTACAATTCATATCCGTGTAAAACAAGAGACTAAGACCTTTGATCAAAGGTTCTTGAAGAGCTGTAGAAGTAAGCTGAACAGTTTAGCAAACAGGTTGACTCGGCGGTGAACCGATGGGTCATCCGGCCGGACAACTGGTGGGTCATCCGGCAGGTCAACCGACCTCGCCTGTTCCAGCTTCCAGCAAGTCTCAACCCAAGGCTAAGCTTTGGCTATCTATTACTTACCTTTTGCACACCATTTTCATACATTTTACTATACATTTTTCATACATTTTTGTTACCTTTTGCTATCTTTTTGCTTATGTTCATAAGTCATGCCGAGAACAGAAAGAGCCAAACCAGAACGTGGCCAAACCTCTAACCCTCCACCATGTCAACAAGAGTAGACCTATCCAACTATTGATTTTCTCACATATAATCATAAACAAGCTTATCCAAATTTTGCCAACCGACCAATTGTTACCAGGAGAAAGGTAAATCTACCTTCTCAGTATGATCCTTTGTTGGTTAGCAGACTGCAGATGATGAGATGGCTACCTTTAACCAATTTACCACAAAAGGTATATCCATGTCTTGTGTATTTATTTTACCTTCACTTGAGACCTGCTGAGAGAGAAGTTGGAGAGAATAGTTTGACATCTTACGTCAAAGGTAAACTAATGACACTGAACCCCCACACTTTGGCACAAATTATTGGAGTTCAGTGAGGGGATTTGCAAAGTCATTTTCAAAGTGAGTTTGACCTAGTTAACATTGTTGGTGATGTAAGTGAGGTTTATACTATAATTTGTGAGAACCAATTTATCGGCACTAATTTACAAGCAAGACATTTGAAATCCCACCTTCGTATTCTTCATCGATGGATAGTCGAAAATGTCAATCTCAAAAAAGGACATTTTGATGTTGTTCCATTTTATAATGTTTATTTGTTATATTGTTTTGAAGTTGAACAAATATTAGATTTATGCTACATACTACTAAAGGAAACGGTGGTTGCAAATTTTGGTACTCTCAGTGGCCGATCACTACCTTTTGGAGCTCTGCTAACCAAAATTTTCAAAACTTATCATTTCAGCCTTGTAGGTAAAGCAGATGTGAAAATCACTTCACCAATTTCAGAGTATACACTGACTCGAGCTGGTGGCGCTGACAACTTATTGGGATCTGTGATGGCCCAAAAGTCGGGAACATCAGATAATATATTAACCATTAAATACAGGGTTTATCTAAGGTAACAAGAGTAGGAAACGTCACTAATGATTCATTTGGATAATAACCAAGCAAGATCCCAGGAAGGTCAGAGGAGTCAAAATAACCTCCCTTCAAAGTCCAACCACTTTAGATAGCAAAGCTACCTTTTTGACAAATCTTGACAAGGTATTAATATAAGGCCTACATGAGTTGACGGGGTATAAGGATACGTTACAAATGTTATATATATACAAATTACAAAATCATGTCTTAAATACAACATGGGATCTAACACTTACAATCTCAAAACACGTTTACAAACTAGTTTCTAATCCTCCTAGGGTAGTTGTACGTCCTCAAATGCTTCAGCTTTGCCTTCGACCAGTCTAATAGTCTTCAACACCTGGCATGAAACGCCATGAGCTTTGAATGCCCAGTAAACGCACACACATCCTATCCCTTTTTCCCAATCCAATACACCATCACATTTATAGCAAGCAAGTAGTGAAGCATGATATTCAAGTCAACAACTGTAATTTCAATAATAGAGGAAAGGAACATGTCATTCAAATAGATAACAAAGGTTATATGTTAGTGGTTAGTATTCTCGAAATCCCCCAAAAAGATTTCATCCTCCCAACCACAAGAATTGGACACCGGACTATTTGGAACTCCCCCTTTTGCTGCTTTGTTGCAGAACTAACCTCGGATGACTACCAACGGTTATATACCGCATAGCGCCAACCGCAGGGCCTTAAAAGGGATAGCAAAAAAAAAAAGGTTTTATCTCCTGAATCCAACCTTATTCTTCCAAAAAAGTTTTATCCTCCTGAATGTCCCATCCGGACCCAACCTTATCTCACCAATCAAACCATCGCAAAGAGTTCGAATACGTTCGTTCCATTTTAGGGTTTAAGCGACAACCGCTTGCGCAAGACTTAACCTCCAATTAGGGAGCACATCCCATCAATCTATACATAACACATTATCATCTCTTCATTATTCAAGTGATCGAAAACCCAATACCATCCCAATTAAGTTTTCCATTTAGATCAATGTTTTAAGTCAAGTTAGAACAAACTCAACAAGATAGTAATATCCACATAAGCATAAGCATCATTAAAATGAAGAAGATAAGGAACATAACCATAACACATGAAATACGATATCAAGACATGATCATAAACTAATAAGCATATTCATGTACACCAGAGCATAAAACACCCATGCAAAACTAAATTTCCAAATTCAATACCATTTAAAGATTAAAATCAAAAGGGCTATTTCAGATATTTTCTGAACCTAGCCTTCCTATGGTTCGTAGAGAATTTAATGTAGTTTTCAGAACATGTTTCGGAAATGTGATAACTTTTCTAAATTTTTAGTTATTTAAGAAATGTTCCAGCACTGTCCAGATTCGTCGACCGTTGCGAAAATTAGATTTTCTTACAAATCGCTATGAAACCAATTTTAGTTGAAAGATAACTCCTTAAGGAAGATTCTGACATAAAATGGAGGTCTAGAAGATTTTTCTACATTTTTCTAGAAATTTTGAAAGTTGGCTGTAAAATAGATTTTCCTGGCACAGTTCTTGCAACAAGAAAGTTGGTGAGAGAAGAGGTCAACTAGGGGAAATTTTCCACTTATCTTGCGATGAAAACTTGCTAAATAATATGTATTAAACTCAGAAATTTAAGATGAAGGTGTACCCTTTAGAAATTTTGAGAGTTTGATATGGAAAAATGTAATCTTATACCGATTAAGAGAAATACAAGAAAGGTAGAATCAAGGCTCAACTCCTTTCATTTTTTTTTTTTAACATGAGAATACTATCAAAACACATCTGAAATGAATGTTTAAAACTTCTAAGAGCATGTATTTGAAAAATGAAAATAAAAGAGATAGTTGTGTTGTGGCTTACTCAAATGCTTATGGAACTAGTTTTGCAAGACTTGCTCTCTTTCTCTTCTTTCTCCCTCCCACAAGCTCACTCTCCACTCTTCTCCCTTTCTCTATGACATGTGAGTGTGGGTGTGGTGTTTGATGTTCAAATAGATGGAGGATAGTGGTGTATTTATAGGAAAAATGGTGTGAATTGTCTAAAATGTCCTTTGGTTGAAATGTAATAGATTTTAGTTGTATTTAGTTCAAATGAAATGGAATAGTGGATAATTAGGACCTTAATTATGTATTTAATTATGATCTAGTTAGGCTTAAGTCTAATTTAATCCATTCTAGTTACAAGTACATTAGATATATACATGTGTATATATAGAATTGGTACCAAGGTCATAATTATTTCCATGATTCAAGAAATTTGTCTCTAAAGTACAATGATTATAGCCTAGGAGGTATGATGGCTAGCCATGTGCTCAAGATTTGGGAGATTTTTGTTGATTTTATACATAGATATGAAGATATTTGTGTATAAAATTATTTATTTTGTGTACAAATTCCATAGATATTGTGTACAAAAAGATTTGATGAATAAGAGGTACAAATATATATATATACAATGGTACTAACTTGGGGTCAATTTGTGATTTAAGTAAAATATGATGGCTAAGGCCTTAATTTATGAATTGGAACATTTATTTTAGAGTAGAATTTAACTAAGTTAGGGTTAGAGAATCTAATTCGGTTTGAATTTCTTGTTTCAAATAAAAAGGCTATCAACCGACGAGCGTGATAAAAACCGGAAAAACCTAGGGTTTTCAAGTGGTAATTCTACGTTTATGGAGTCAATTAATTAGTATTAGGGTATTAGAATGATTTCTAAGTTATCAAAATCGATTAGGGTTTGCGAGTTTTCAGTTGGTGCATGTATTTTGATCCTAAATTAATTAAAAAATTAAGCAATTTCAAAGAAATAATTTAAAAGTAAGGGACTTAATAAGGTTTACAAAAGCTAGGGGCCTCACAAGATCTATTAATGTTGCATATGCACCAATAACTGATTATCTCGAAGACCCCAATGACAATGCCATGCCACTAAATCAATAACCCCAATGCTAGACTGATTATTTGGTGCTGGAACAAGAACGACACAATCAATGCGTACAATAGGAACAACAAATGGAGAATTAGTTCAATGCATTGGGTAATTGGTTCTTTACATTTGCCACTGCTCATAACTTATTAATTCTACAATTTGGTGAGTTTCGTGTAGACACTGAAAGATATGATAAAGTGACAAGCAACCGCATTGATCAGATTGACCATCGAGTGACTCAGGTCTACCATCACTACTTCCCTTCACCTCCATCTAATGACGCTTAATTTGTTTCGATGAGCGATTAAATGGTTGACGCATGTTATGGTTTTTAGTTGTGTTACAGATGTACTCATACTTTCTGTTCTTACTTGTTTGTTTCCTTTTCTTTATTTCTTAATTTTTTGGTTCATGGATGTAAGCACCATTTGTCATTGTATTTTTTTTTTCCATATAATTTACTACTGTCTGTTTTTATTTTTAAATGATGCACTTATCTGTTTATTTTATTTTATTTTTATTTTATTTTCCTTTTTTTTTTCATAACCAAACTCTTTTTAAATTTCAATTCAAAAAATATTCATTAACCAAAAAAACACTGTTAACCAAATTCTTCTTAAAATTTAATTAGAAAAATTAATTATTAACAAAAAAAATAATAGTTATAACCAAACTTTTCCCCTCAATGTTGCACAACTTTTCAGTAAAATTTAAAATAAAATAAAATAATATCAATTAGTAACTATATACCAATTATAAAATATTCAATAAAATAACACTATTACTAACACTATTAGTAAATTTTTTAGTAAAATAAAAGTTATAACAAAAAAATATTAAATAAGAAAATATTTAGTAAAATTTAAATTGAATTAAATGTAACAAAAATAACTATTAATATTTTACCCATTAATTTTTTATGGAAAGTTTTTGAAAATATGTAACTTGTGCATAGCACCTAATTATAGGTATGGGAATGTATGTCTGATTTATAAGTTTGTACCACATTTGATACTATGTAACCTTTCAGAATAAGTCATTTATTTATTTGTTTATTAAATATACAACAAAAATATGTTTACAATCATATTTTGGTTCCTAAATTATGATTGATTTGTTAGAACACCAACGGGGTAGATGAATTTTAACATTTTTTAAATATTTTTGCTTTATTGAAATATTTTAATATGTTACAACAAAAATAACTTTTTTAATAATTTTTTTAAAATTATGGTTGATTTTGTAGAACACCAACGAGGTAGATGAATTTTAAAATGTTTTTTTAATATTTTTATTTTACTGAAATATTTTAATATGTTACAACAAAAATAATTTTTTTAATATATATTTATTAAAATTATGGTTGAGTTTGTAGAACACCAACATGATAGATGAATTTTAAATTTTTTTAAAAATAATTTTGTTTTATTGAAATATTTTAATATTTCACAACAAAATTATTTTTTTTTAAATTATGGTTGATTTTTAAGAACACCAACGGGGTAGATGAATTTTAAAATATATTTTTTAAATATTTTTGTTTAACAACAAAAATAATTTTTTAAAAATATTATGGTTGATTTTGTAGAACACCAACGTGGTAGATAAATTTTAAAATGTTTTTTTAAAAATATTTTTGTTTTATTGAAATATTTTAATATTCTACAACAAAAATATTTTTTTTAAAATTATGGTTGATTTTTTAGAACACCAATGGGGTAGATGAATTTTAAATTATTATTTTTTAATATTTTTGTTTTACTAAAAAATTTTACAACCAAATTATTATTTTTTAAATTATGGTTGATTTTTTAAAACACCAACGGGTAGATGAATTTTAAAATGTTTTTTTTAATATTTTTGTTTTATTGAAACATTTTAATATTTTACAACAAAAATATTTTTTTAATATTTTTTTTAAAATTATGGTTGATTTTTTTTATAAATATTTTTGTTTTTTTTAATATTTTCAAATGTTTTACACATTAAAAAAAAAAAGTCAAATGTAATAATACATACAATACTATGAAATTCACATTATTTTTTCACATCACAAATCTATCCATGGCCAACATGATTTTGCCACATAACAGTAGCAATTGCATCCCTGAAGTTCGATTGGTATGCCAACCTATGTTGTGACATGTCAACATAGTCAGTTTGGTCTCCAACAAACCCGTTTGCTGCCGCTTCTGCCGCTATTTCATTATTAGCTTCCATGAAGAATGGGTCCATAGCTGCATGCAAACGGATCAAATTGTGCACTACATAACATGCAATCATGAGGGGTCCTTGCCTTGTGGACTTGTAATTTGGTATGGATCGCAATATTGGAAAGCACTTCCTTAGAATACCAAATGTTCTTTCTATGACATTGCGTAACGACACATGTCAATGGTTAAACAATTCCTTGGGTCTAAAATAATGACGTCCATGAAACTCTTGCAAGTGATAGCGTTGGGAACGAAATGGGATAAGAAATCCAGGCATGTTTGTGAAGCCGATATCTACTAAATAATACTGGCCTATATGTAAATAATGTAGGCAATGCTCTGCCAAATACATGTATACAAAAATCAACATTTAAGATAGTACAGTGTGTTATTTGGTGACACTCACCATGGGGTGGGTGTGGGAAACGTAGATCAGCTCTTGTAATTGAGTCAACTAAAATTACGTTGTCGTAAACGCTACCTTCTCATCCAGAATTGATAAATGTGAACAACATGTTGAAATTGCAAGTTGCGAGTACATTTTGCAATACTGTAGCTTTGCGACTACGGAATGTATTCTGTCTTGAGGCAGAGACCCTTGCATCCACCAATGTGCCATTGATAGCACCGACACAATCCTACTTGAAATATATTAGTTTGACATTAAACGCGAAACAAACCTAGATATTATTTTTAAAACATTAAAAAAAAAAAATTTTAATTCGTTACTGTGGAGAAGTGGTTTGGAAATACTCTTTGGATCTAATGGGACGCTTGAGATCCTCAGCTAGTCACCTGAAAAGGAATGAACACTCTGGTCGGGGTGCCGGAATTAGCACTCCGACGGATAAGTCAGTGTATACTCTCTTGGTTGCTTATATCTTAAGTTAAACTTACTTGTTCTCACATACCTTTCTGGCTGATGCTCCTCTATTTATATTCTTTCCCTTGGGCCTTAGGGTTAGGCCCACCCTTGATCCATTGCACGTCTATTTATTCGGCTTTTGTTCTGCTAGTTAGAATGCCGATTATCCTTTTTGGCTCTGTGGTTGACTAGGATCAATGCCGAATACAAATTCCGTCCTTGACTGTTCTCATACCTGTATCCGGCCTTATTGCCCCCGGAATATTTGGCTCCCACAATTGCCCCTAAACATCCTATTGACACCAATTATTCGGCATGTTTGGTTTCGAACGGCATGTTTATTTTTCAATTTGAGAAGTCAAAGAAAGAACGGCAGCTAACCTCATCCCAACGTATGTTAGAGCACACGCTTTTTAGGCATTATTACATCTTCCCACCTCATCGTACGCATTCTTCATTTAATGCGATTTGAAACTATGTTGTCCCTTCGTGTGTAAGTTCTTTTTGAATATTCAAACCTTCTGGTTTGCCTTTCGATATACCTCCATTTTGCGACCTCTGCAACTTCCTCTTGTCTCTCATTATCTCTTCTGCTTATTGTAAGTTTTCTTCTCCTGCACTTCGAATCCCATTTCCTCGTTTATTTTTAGCTTCGTATAATCCTTAGGCTGGCTAGGATGGCAAAACATTTGAAAGAACTCCTTTCTGCGGGTCGAATTTTCGGCTTCCGACGCCATTATTCCATCCCCGACGACGTTCATCTGTCACTCGTGGCAGACAGCACCACTGATATGGAGAGAACTGATGAGAGTACAATCATCTTTCCTCTCCTATCGATTGTTGAGGGCGGAGTCCGTTTTCCCCTTCACCCATTTTTAAGGGCCGTCCTTCGACACTGGGGTCTAATCACTTCTCAGCCTAACGTAAATTTTTTCCGAATCATAATGGGGATTATAGAGTTGAATCGACGCCTTAGGATTAACATAGGTATACCTGCTATTCGGTATTGTTATGCCTTAGCCAAGTCTACTGGCCAACTGGGACGCTATTTTCTCAAGGCCAAGGATACCAATCATCACTTAGTGACCATGCTTGCCAGTTCTAGCAAACGTGTTGATGATGTAATGGTCGTTGTCCGAGGCAACTGGGAATTCGGCGAGGGTGAAGATCGCCTAGATCCCGTGCCAAGGCGAACCAGGTGGCCATATAGCTCATTTTTGTTTCTTCTATTGCCATATATGTATTCGACTTTCCTCCTATGTACTTACCGTTTTGTTTATGCAGGCAACGATTTGAAGAAAGTGTTGGTTTTAGCCGACAACGCTGTGCTTGCAGAAATTAAAATCGCACTACAGTTCGTTGGCTGTCCAAGCCTTCAGAAACAAGGGAGATTAAGGCCGAAATGTACATCATTGGGGTCGTTAATTAGAATCTCTTAACTTCACTTGCTGGTCAAACTGTATACTTTATGTGTGTTGAATGTCAATCAGGTTGTACATCGTCGGAGCATAAAATGGGCAAAAAGACAGAATTTGGACAGAGTTGACTTTCTCGCACGTGCGTTGACTTTTCCGCACGTGTGTTGACTTTTCTGGAAAAGTCAAACCGACGTTTTAAACCTGTTTGGAAGTGAGTAGAAGTATAAAAAGGCAAGGAAAAGGCTTTTTTAGGGTTCTGCACTTGTTTTAACCTAAAGGGAGAGGCTAGGGTTTGGAAGGGAAGAGAAACAAAAACCTTCAAGGATGTCTCCCATGGTGGTTCCTTCTCCATCTACCTTCTTCCACTCTTCCATGAGTGGCTAGTCTCCTTTTCTAGGGTTTTGATGAAACCCTAGCCATGTAATTATTTTGTTTTCTTTTTGATTTTTAATTATATAAAGGTTTGAACATTTGTATGGTGATTTAGAAGTTTCTTTTATATATTTTTCATTATTTCTTCGAATATTTGACTTTCTGTGATTGTTGAATGTTATCCATACATGAGTTTTCTATTCCTTCACATTCTAGGTATGAGACGAACCATGCTACGAGGAACAAGTCGTATCACTACCTTAGTTTAGAGTGAACGATTCGTATTACTTGAGATGGTTCGTGCTCGTACATTGAATGTGATGATCTTCTTGTTAAATGCTTTAAACTTGTAGTTGCGAAGCATTAATCCGTTCAAACCATAGCATAATTGATTTCAATTGGAAACCCTAATTACGTGGCTAGTGGTGGACTCTTTGCCCTAGTTTTTCCCCCAATTCAGTAAACCCAATTTCATTTATTATTGATAATTTAATTCCTTAGTTTAATTTATTTGTTATTAATTTAGGCTATGAACAATCAATCTTTTTATCAAAATTAATTTAGGAATTTAACAATTAAATTAGTTTAATTTCACAATTGTCCCTGTGGATCGATACCTGGACTTGCCATTATTTTAAAAGAATTTGGTGTAGTTTAGTATTTAATTTTGGTGTGTTCAACGACTCATCAAATTTTGGCGCCATTGCCGGGGACTTCTGGCGAAATTAGTTAATTTAAAGTTACATTCTTATTTTAATTTTTAGTTTAGGATTTTATGCTTTTGTGTAGCTAAGTGTGCAGAGCGTTTGAAATTGGAGCTATCACCGAAGTACAAGTGGAGCGCAGCCGAGCTTTAAAAATTAAAAAAAAAAAAACCGCAACACTAAAGTGAGTAAACAGAAGCAAACACTCACAAGCAAAGCACCAAAGTGTTAAAACGAAAGGCGAAGCTCAAATAGAGGTTGGAGACAACGTCTACACGTCAAGCATCCGCAAGACGAGTAAAGCGTTTTCGTTGAACCGCTGTGAGTATTTCTCCTTTAGCATTCTGCTTTCGTAACTTAGTGCACAGAGTCGAACTTTTTGTGTGTGTGTGGGTAGTGTATGCACGGGCGTCGTTTTTGTCGCCCTGAATTGTGGTGTTTGGACCTTGAACTAGAAAGGACCTTTAGGAGACTTAGGGCCTCTGCCCATGTTCCTAGGCTTGAATATTCATATTCATACATTGAGCCATCAGAGATGGCAAATCCTGATGTCCTGAATGTACCCAACCGGACACTTAAGGATTATTTTACACCCACTGCATATACATCACCATCATGCATCCAATTACCCAACACCACTACTGCTCATTATGAGATTAAGTCCAGCACTATACAAATGCTCCCCTCATTCCATGGACTAACTCATGATGATCCTTATAAGCATTTGAATGAATTTCTAGAAATTTGCTCGACAGTGAGAATCCAGAATTTCACAAATGAGGCCCTAATGTTGCGATTGTTTCCATTCTTGTTAAAGGATAAAGCCAAACACTGGCTAAATTCTTTACCTGCTAATTCAATTACAACTTGGGACCAATTACAGCAACAGTTCTTGGAGAAGTACTTTCCCATAGGTAAAACCAACCAACTTAGGCAAGCCATCACAAACTTTGCTCAAATGGATGGCGAGCAATTCCATGAGACGTGGGAAAGACTTCGAGACCTTCTCCAACAGTGTCCCTACCACCAAGTGCCTGATTGGCAGCTTGTTCAAAATTTTATTAAGGCTTAACTGAGCCACACCGCCAAATGGTGGATTCGTCCTGTGGTGGGACATTTATGTCTAAAAATGATGCCGAGGCATGGCAATTGTTTAAGAACCTAAGTGATAATTCCCTTCACCATGCCTCCACAGCTCGGTAAGTCCGGCAACCAGTAGTTGGAGCCCCGAAAAGAGGGGGCATTTATGAGGTCGGGCAAAACCTAGAGTTAGCCCAACAAGTAGAGGCACTGTCCCGCAAGATGGACCAATTATTAGCTACGGGACATGCCCCTACCCAGCAAGATCAGCCTTAATTTCACGAGGCATGTGTCATTTGTGCGAGCCCTGCTCATGACTTGAGTGAGTGCCCTTCAGCATCACAATTTCTGGAGTTAGTCCAAGAGCATGTGAATGCGGCTCAAGGATTCTCCAACCCGGGTAATGATCCATACTCTAACACATATAATCCGGGATGGAGAAATCACCCTAATTTCTCATGGAGACCCTCTTCACAAGGCACTTTTTACAATCCTCCACCACCAAGACAGAATTTCAATAATTTTGCCAACCAATCATCTTACTGACCACCGCAACCTTATCGACCCCCACAACCATACCGGTAACCACAACCACAACCCCCGCCTATTCCTCAGGGCAACTCTGTCTTTGAGACTCAGGTGTTGGAAGTTCTCTCAGAACTTAAGGGGTTAGCACCGGTAGTTCACTCCCACACTCACTCTATTGTCAAGCTAGAGACCCAATTGGGTCAAATGGCTAACAACATAAATCGGAGAGAGGAGGGAAAATTACCAAGTCAAACTATGGCCAACCCTAAGGGACAATACGGGGCAGAGAGTTCAGGTGGGAATGGAAAGCAACATGAGCAAGTGCAGGCGGTGGTTGCTTTAAGAAGTGGTAGGGAGTTAGAGCCTCATTCAGTTGCGTCTGATGCAACTAGAGTTAGGAAGGGTGACCACGGTGGTTCACCTAATGAGAGCAAGGGTGAGGAGGAAACACTTAAGAGGGATGACTTAGTCTCTAGCACTTCACTTGAGCCTAAGGCACCATATGTGCCTAAGGCACCATATGTGCCTAAGGCACCCTTTCCCCAATGCCTTGATACACCGTTCTCTTTTAATAAGAAGGCGACATCTATGGAGGCAATGATGGAGGTCTTTAAACAGGTAAAAATCAACCTCCCCCTGTTGGAGGCGATTAAGCTAGTACCATCATATGCCAAATTTCTGAAGGACCTTTGTACGCAAAAGCATAAATCTAGGACACATGTGTCCCAAAAGGTCCTACTCACGGAGCAAGTAAGCTCCATCTTGTTGAATGACATACCTCCTAAGCTTAAGGACCCGGGTGCCCCAACCATTGCATGTATTATAGGGGACCATTTCATTGATAGGGCCTTATTAGATTTAGGGGCTAGTGTCAATTTGTTGCCGTACTCTGTGTACGAGGAATTTGGGCTTGGCGAGTTGAAGCCCATTACTGTCACTCTTCAATTGGCTGACCGGTCCCTCAGAGTGCCACGTGGCATGATTGAGGATGTGCTAGTTAAGGTTGATAGGTTCTACTTCCCTGTTGACTTTTTGGTGTTAGATATGGAACCGGTAGCCAGTTCTAAGAAACAAATCCCGTTGATCTTAGGTCGACCTTTTTTGGCTACGGCCAATGCATGCATCAATTGTCGGACCGGGGTTATGGAAGTTTCATTTGGCAACATGCAAGTGAAACTTAATGTTTTCCAAGCATCCCAACAACCTCATGAGAGAGAGGAGTGCTTATTAGTGGATGTTGTGGATGAGATTGTGGAGGAGGCTTTGCCCTCCATTCTTGTAGAGGACCCTTTAGAGGCTTGTCTAGCTCATTTTGGGTTTGAAAGTTTTGATATTGATGGGTCAGTTGAGGAGGTGAATGTCTTGCTTAATTCTTCTTCTACACCGGATTTTCCTCCATGGAAAGCCCAGTTTGAGTCACTTCCTCCTCTGTCGAGAGAGCCTGCCATACCATCTTTGGTCACACCACCTACACTTGAGTTGAAGCCACTCCCGGCCACACTCATTTTCCATAATTTTTTTCTGGACGAACAACTCTTTGAGCTGTCACAAGCGAGCCCCCCGTGGTTTGCACATATTGTGAATTACTTGGCCATTGGGCAAATTCCGCAGAATTGGTCTAAGCAAGACAAAGACCAATTCTTTTCATAGGTCAGGTATTACTTTTGGGAGGATTCGGAGTTGTTTAAATATTGCTCCGACCAAGTGATCTGACGTTGTGTGCCGGAGAGTGAGGTGCATAGCATTCTTACATTTTGTCATTCTTCTGCATGTGGCGGTCATTTTAGTGGGCATAAAACGGCCCCACAATTTTTAAAGATGCCCATCAATTTTGTAGAACTTGTTTGCGCTGTTAGCAAATGGGTTCGATGTCTCGGCATGACATGATGCCAATGTCCCCTATTCTTGTGGTAGAAATATTTGATGTTTGGGGGATTGATTTTATGGGCCATTTCCCGTCATCATTCAGGTTTGAGTACATTCTCTTGGTAGTAGATTATGTGTCTAAGTGGGTGGAGGCAATAGCTACCCGAACAAACGATCATAGAGTTGTAATCAAATTCTTGCATGAAAACATCTTTAGTCATTTTGGGTTTCCTAGAGCCATAATAAGTGATCAGGGTACACATTTTTGTAACCGGTTCTTTGAGTCGGTAGTTAAGAAATACTCTATCACTCATAAAGTTGGCACTCCATACCACCCTCAAACTAGTGGCCAAGTGGAAGTCTCAAATAGGGAGGTAAAGCACATAATTGAGAAAACGGTGAGACCGGATAGGAAAGATTGGTCACAATGGTTAATTGATGCATTATGGGCTTACCGTACTGCTTATAAGACACCTATTGGGATGTCACCATATAGAGCAGTGTTCGGAAAAGCTTGCCATCTCTCGGTTGAGCTAGAGCACCGAGCATTGTGGGCCATAAAGAAGTTTAACTTTGATATGGCCGCGGCTGGGCTCAACCAGAAATTGCAACTCAATGAGTTGGAGAAATCTGGAATGATGCATATGGGAGTTCGAGAGTTTTTAAAGCTCGGAATAAAGAATTCCATGACAAGCACATTAATAGGAAATCCTTTGAACCTGACCAAAAAGTGTGGCTTTTTAATTCAAAATTGAGACTCTTTCCGGGTAAGCTAAGATCAAGATGGGATGGCCCTTTTGAGGTTGTTGAGGCATTTATTCATGGCGCCGTTGAGGTGGGAGATCCAAAGACCGGCCACACTTTCAAAGTGAATGGCCAAAGATTGAAACCATATATAGAGGGGATTGAGAATGGGGATATGATTGAATCCATTGCTTTGATGGACCCATTTTACTATGATTGATAGATTGATTTCTTGTTCTCTTTTCTTTCCCTTCTATGTTATTTTGTTTTTCTTTGTTCTCGTCATGCTTTATTTGCGTCTAGAAGACTTTAAATCCTCTAAAGGTGTAATTCCTTTGGTGTTAGCCGTGCCTGAACGGCATCTGACGGTCTGGTATAGCCACCTAACCATGTTTATAGTGAGTTCCTAGGAGACCAACTGAGACGGTGGAAATTAGAGTTCGAATGGCAAAGCCTAGAACACAAAGGTTTGGGATTTTCGAGACTAGAGTTTGGTTTAAATACCCAAGGGTGTGGAGATTGCTTCAAAACTACCTCGGCTTGAACTCTGTATGGTAGCCCCATAGGTTGTGTGGGGATATATTTTCTGAGCACTAACACGTGGCCAAGGTGACGCCGACGTGTCAGCCGAGGTGCCACATGTCCTGGTCATGATGCCGAGGTTATCTCGACTAGGCCGAGGTTATCTGCGAGAATATCGGAATCCGAGATAAGCGGATAAGGGACAAGAGTCCTAGAATGATGAAAGACTTCAGTTTGGGTTAAGGTAAGACTCTTAGAGAGTTTATCCTTATCTCTCGAGGAGTCCAAAGTAAGCACTGAATGGGAGTCCATAGAAGTCAGGCTTCTATCGAGACTAGGATTGAGTTAACTATAAAAGAAAGGCACCCCCGTGGGTCTAAAGTACGCAATTTATATTCTGAACAGTGAGTTTAGCACTATTGATTATCTTTGAGAGATATACTGACTTGATCGTCGGAGTGCCCCCGGGTGGACGAACCACCGCCGGAATCTTCTCTTTCTGTTACAGCTTAGCCAGGTGTCATCTATTCTGCCAGTTCTCTCCAGTTGATTACTGAGTTGGCAGTGTGGTCAGAAAATCACCCACACAATTTGGCACCGTTTGTGGGGAAAAAAGTAGAATAGATGGCCAGTAACGGACAGAAGGAAAAGATTGGGGATGACACTCCTGCTGGGAGTGGGAGACCTATTGACCTTGATATCGAAGGAGACAGGTCCAACGCAGAAACTCATGAACAAACTCACAGAGTAAAAGACGTCGGCCAGACTAGCGATGTACCAAAGAAACTAGATCGAAGTGGCTACTACAACGAAGACGACCTCCAGGTATGGAAGGATAGATGCCTGCGGAGGGACGAAGAGGTAAAAGAGATGGCAAACAAATTGGCAGACCTGTAGTCGGTCGTCAATTTCATGATGCAAAATAACGTCATGCAGCCACCGTTCCCACTGCAGGACACACTGATTCCAGCGGCCAATGCCCAGAAGGGAGGGTAGAAAACAATCCCCGTAGCCCCTCAGCACAACGGGAGCGAAAGACACTCTTACCGACCTTCCAGGGAGGTCGGACGAAGGGAGTCAAGAAGAGAAGAATCACGGAGGACGCATCACACAAAGGAGGCAGACCCCAAAGGACATCGGCATGTTCAGGGGCAGGCGCTATGCTTCGACACAACTCATGGAGAGGGGTCGAAGAGGACTCACCACGAAGCTGAAAGTAGTGCACGAAAAAGACTGAAAGCAAGAGATAGCCGAGCTCCTGGAAGGACAAAAGAGGACTTAAGAGATTACCTCAAGAGGAAGCAACAGAATGCCGACGCCGAGGTAACCTTCCCAGATAAGCCGAGGACACCATTCTCGGTGGAATTGGACAGGTTTGAGGCGCCGAAAAGATTCAGTATACCGAGGTTTCAAATATACGATGGCAAGTCAGATCCCAATTTCTACGTCGGATTATATTTGAACTCAATGGCATTGTATAGTGGGAACGAGCCGTTGCTCTGCAAAGTGTTCCCCTCATCCTTCGGGGAGATTGCATCAGATTGGTTCCACAAACTACCAAAGGGAAGCGTGAAGACTTGGGAACGCCTGGCCCAGATGTTCATGGCCAGGTTCGTGACAAACAAGCTGCAGCCATTAAGGGTGGACGCATTAATGGCTCTGAAGATTAGCAAGGATGAAGGCCTTAGGGCCTATGCAAAAAGATACTATGAGGTGTTCAACCGAATACCCGAGTGTAATCAAGAAGTGGCGGTCGTGTCTTTCAAGAACGGCCTAAAAGACAACTGTCCACTGCGGAAGTCTTTGGCAAAAACATTGCCAAAAAGCATGGAAGAGCTCATGGCAAGAATCGAGAAGTATGCCAGAGCCGAAGAAGACATATTGGGAACCAAGGAAACAAAACAAGAGAAAGGAAACGGCTCGCCGAAGCGAGGCCGAGGTAACAATGGATCCTTCAAACAAGAAGCCGAACTGAGGGCTGCACAGGCAGTAACAACTGTGTTCCGAATTCCAATTCACAAAGTCCTGGATCAAGTTCGGAACCAGCCCTATTTCAGAGCACCAGCAAGGGCACCAGGAGAATTCATGGGGAGGAACGTTGGCAGGCGTTGTACCTACCACAATGAAGAAGGGCACATGACTCAGGGTTGTAGAGCCCTGAAAGCACACTTGGAAGACTTGGTAAGACAAGGCCATCTGAGAGATCTGGTCGACGAGGCTAGAACAAGAGAAGAACATGCAAGATTGCCTCAAGCACCAGCAGCTCCACCTCCCCCAGCACAGCAACCACAGACAGGAGGACCTCGGGTGGTTAATGTAATTCACTCGAAGGTGAACGAAAATGACATACGGGGGGAGACCCAGAGGGTGAAACACCTACAGTACGTGAACTATGTCGGATAGAAATGACCTCGGCCTGGAGAGTGCCAGGGACCGATAATAGCCTTTACTGAAGCCGACTTAGCGATGGTCCAGCATCCGCATAATGATGCCTTGGTAGTATCCCTCCAGGTTGGGGAGTGCCAAGTGAAACGCATCCTGATTGATCAAGGCAGCTCTTGTGACATCATGTATGCCAGATGTTACAAGGAGCTGGGCCTTCACCCTGATGACATGGAGCAATCTAATGGCCCGATGGTCGGGTTCAATGGAACGCCGACATGGCCACTTGGCGCAACAAACTTAGAAGTACAAGCCGACACTAGGAAGATCAAGACAGAGTTCACTGTAATCGACACACCCTCCCCTTACAACATCATCTTGGGAAGGCCATGGTTGCATGCAATGAGGGCAGTTCCCTCAACATTGCATCAACTGTTGCGGTTCCCAACAGAACATGGGATTGAAGAAGTCAGAGGAGATCAACTGCAGGCAAAAAATTGCTCCATGGCAGCAATGAAGACTACCTGCAGCATACGAGAGCCAGAAAAGGCAGAAATTGAAGATGAGGACGTGTGTAACACGTCCGCGGGGGACCTCGCTACAGCTCGGACTCTCCTTTTTGTGTCGGTTCTAAATCTGAACCAAAGAGTCCAAATCCGGCAAATCGTTTTGAAGAAAAACAGATTTTGAAAAGTAGTGCCAAACATGGACTGCTTTGCCAGATTACAGAGTCGCCACCTAAATATTTAAAATGGGAAATTTAGGAAACCCTGACTCGGTGCCGAAGGCCACATGTCCGTCATCACCAAAGTGGTCTTGGCTCGGGAGCTTGGGTACGATCGGGGAAGGTCAGCTATGAGCACCCCCTTTCGCCCGGTCCGAAGACCGGCCTCTACTAACCGTGATATCCGTTTTTGAAAACTTTACACATTCTTATTCCGGTTATTAGCCTAGAATTACTATGTGATGCTCACAACACAAAAGTATAGACTAGATTGCCTAATTTGGAAATAAACATTGCATATCCGTTTTGTCTCGAAAAAAACGTGTTAATTTTTTGTGCTACTCGCAAGTAGGCTAAAATGCGGATTTCAATGAATTGTTCCAACTCACGCAATCCAACCTCCACCCACAGGCATTCAAGCATTTATATCACATAAGCAACTAGCCTCATGGCAATCATGCTGTCATGGCAACACTCACACACATGCAAGGATGCTAAAGCATAAAAGCTCACCTAGTACTCCAAGCCAAAACAGAAGCTCATTAGAAATCCATGCATGGACCTAAGCATACTGAAATGTCTAATGCAACGCATACAGAGATGCAATCGAGGTAGGCTCGGCTATCCTAAACATGGCATGAGAAATGCTACAAATAACACGTATTCAATTTGAAATTGAAATACAATGCAGTTTGTATGATGTGCCGAGCCCAATGTATGTATACAAATGCATGGATGCACGCATGCATAGCATAAGGTATGCTAAAATAAACGTGCCCTAATCTACCATCAAAGCAGGTAAATAAAAGGGAAGAAAGAAGTGGGGGTTGGAAGACATACACACACTCACCCACACTTATTACAAATATGCCCTCACCCGGAGGGACCAAAAGAATATACAGCCCAAAAATAATACAGTCCAAATACAGAATAAATTAATTATTACAGAAATTTCTAATTATCAAACTAAATGCTAACATAAGAGAAAGGGGCCTCAGCCCTGCCTCGGGATGCGCGAACGATGCATGTTCGATCCAACTTGCCCGGAAAACCCGTACCGTGCCACTGCTGGTTCTGTTTTTGCTGCCCTGCCCCTCCAAAAATTCCCAAAATCGCAGAATACATTTGAAATGATCTGTAGTACCACACCGGCTGGGGGGAGTGGTCATCGGCTGCTTGAATTGGCCACCGGCTGCATATGAGGTTTATCGGCACAAAAAAAAGTGCCGGTCGGCACATTATGCTGCCGGTCGGCAGAAAGTTCCTGCAGAGGACAGTTTGACAGCAGTAGCAAACCAGCAATGCATGGCATGGATTTTGGGCATATTTATGCATGGTCAATGCCTCCTATCATGCTTGGGGACTCAAGGAGGCATGACTCTTGGTTCTAGGGCCATCAATTGTGCACCTTGGTGCATGATGGCCTAAAGAACCAAGGTTGCATTTTAATGATAAAAATGCATACAACACAAACATGGGAACTAAGGCCCTATCATGCTAAAGTCAAGGGTCCTAGTGACATGGGAATCAAGGTGTGTTATGTCACTTGAGGTACAAACACCCCTTGCTTCCCACACTTGGTTTGACACCCCAAACCAAGTAATGAGATGCAACTTATGCACACATGCCTCAATAATACAATATGGAAAATAGGATGCTAGCAAATTAAGTACCACACAACCAACACATTAGTCATGCAAAATGCTAGAATGTACAAGATGCTAGTGTAATGCGAACATGAGCCAAGCATGCAATGGGATCAATATGCTACAACACCTAGTGGACCAAGTATGCAACTAGCATGTGGTGAGCATATAATGGTGGTCTAACCACAATGAGGCAGCCCTCAAAACCCCCCAAAAACAGTAGCAAAATGTGCCCAAAATGATGACCAACACTCATGCAAGCATGCAAGGCATTAAGCCCAAAACCCAAGGCACCAAAGAGAGCAACTTACCACCATTATCAAGACCATTCATGGCATACATCTAACAACCGAAAAAACAGACTTTTAGCATGTGAAATGACACCCGAACCCCATATATGGCAGCCCCCAAAATGCATCAAACATGGAAACATGCACAATGCTCATTCCTAGACATACAAGAGCATACCCTTATGGCATGAAATAGGCTACACATACATATATACAAGCATGATTTATGGACTAAAAAAATGACCCTAGATGATGCCAAATCATGGGATCAAGACAAGTTAAGCATGCTAGGAACCAAAACATACAAGGCTTACAAGCCTAAAGTACAAAACAACCATGTTAAGCACACTATTCATGGCAAAATCAGTGGCTCACAGCCCTTATGCATGGTAATATGATGCTAATACCCTCATGAAACCAAGCTACAATATGCAAAGAACATGGCTCAAATGCATGGCATGCTTTTAAGCATAAGGGGACACTACAAAGCAAATATGAGGTACATGTTAAAGGCCATAAAACCAACCTAAAACAGAGATCAAACATGACCTAAAACACCCAAGAAAGCTTTGAAATGAAGCTAAATGCAAGCATGCACACATGCTACTTCATGAGCCAAGAATGAGGGCCAAAGAGAGACAAAGGGGAGAGGGGTGTCCCTCCCCTATATGTGACCTAAAATTACCTTCCTCACCACTGAAAACCCACTGGTTTTCAATGGTGAGAAGGCCAAAAACACCAAGTAAAGGAGGCTTTAGGAAAAGGCACCAAAAATGGCCAAACAAGGCCTAATAGGATGAACCTTTACTCAAACCACAAAATGACCTTAATGAAGGTTCAAGAACAAGTAAAAACAAGACTTTTTTATGTTAAACACAAATCCAAAAACACAAAGCAAATGGGGTAGAAACTTGTTGCAAGAATGGGGAATATAAAGTAAAGTGTTTACCCTTGAAGATCCCTTGAAGAACAAAGGTTCCAGCCACTCTCTAGTGATCAAAACCAGCTCAAAACCACAGCAATCAACCTCCCAAGTCTCTCAATCTCGAGCTAAGGTGTAAAGGTGTGTGTAATGGTGCAAAAGTAAGGTAAAACTACACTTTTAGGCCTAAAATCACACACACAAGAGGAGAGAGAGGGAGAATATAGAGAGAGAAGGTATATCGCACAGATATATAGATATAAGCTCTGGTTTTTGACCTAAAATGGCTAACCCCTTGACAAAGGGAGAGAGATGAGCTTATATAGGCAATAAAAGACTTGGTGGCTAAGCAAGAGGGGGGGTTCAAGGGGTGCAAAGGATTCAAGGGGCTCTAGGGCTTCTAGAAGCCTCTGGGACAGCTGGCCAAGCTTCTCCAAGAAGCTTGGCCAAGGGTTCAAGCTCCAAGAGGAGAGAGGGGGTCAAAGGGACCAAAGGGTGCATTCCCGGGTATAGGGAGTGGTGATGGTGCATTCCAGCTGGCACAGCTGGCATGCACCAAGTCTGAGGTTTCAAAGGGGTCACACCGGCAAGCCAAAAGGGTCATCGGCACAATAAAGTGCCGGTCGGCAACATATAGTGCCGACCGGCCACAGATTATGAGAAATCAGTGCCGGTGGAATAAAAAGAGGGCCGGTGGTGTGCAAGGGAAGCCGGTGGTGATCAGGGGTGGCCAAAGAGCCTTCCCCCCACCCTCTGGTGCAAAAACACACAAGTCTTGGTGTAAAACCAAGCCTAGTGCAAGTCGGTTGAGAGATCCTGAGGCGCGACGCGCAGCCGGGACCTCCGGGAACTCAAAACAAACACAATCATGGATAATCACCGAGTGTTCAATCAGTGACATCCAAGTCTTGAGGTCGGTCAAAAATGGGGTGTCTACAACGTGGAAGTCCTAGAAGACGTCAGCAAGGAGCCAGCCGAGAAGAGCGAAGAGGCACTGAAGAAAATCCTCGTCCAGGATGGGGATGAAGAACGCTTCTTTCTTCTAGGCTCGGGCTTAGCCGAAGAAGAGGAAAAAGAGTTGGAAGCTTTTTTAAGAGCAAATATTGAGGTGTTTGCTTGGACACCTTACGAAATGCTTGGCATTGACCCCGAGGTCACTTGCCACAAACTGAATGTTGACAGGTTGGCCAAACCTATAATTCAACGAGCCAGAAGACCGACGTTGATGCACGTCGAAGCAGTAGAGGAAGAAGTAGACAGACTTCTGGAGGCCAAGGCCATTAGAGAAGTTCACTACCCGACATGGCTATCCAATACAGTGGTGGTAAGAAAGAAGAACGATAAATGGAGGGTCTGCGTAGACTTTACCAGCCTCAACAAAGCCTGTCCCAAAGACAGCTTTCCTCTACCCAAGATTGACCAGCTAGTAGATGCCACTTCGGGGCATGGAAGGATGAGCTTCCTGGATGCCTACAGGGGGTATCACCAGATAGCTATGGACCCTGCGGATGAAGAGAAGACTGTATTTATTACTCCCAAAGGGCTATACTGCTACAGAGTGATGCCTTTCGGGTTAAAAAACGCAAGAGTCACTTACCAAAGATTGGTAACCAAGATGTTCAAGCACCTGATTGGCCGAACAGTAGAAGTCTACATCGACGACATGGTCGTTAAGACCAAGGAGCCTGAGGGTCACCTCGCCGATCTAAAAGCAGTCTTTGAAATCCTTAAAACATATCGGCTTCGACTTAATGCATCGAAGTGTGCATTTGGAATTGGATTTGGTAAATTTTTAGGATACCTGGTGACCATGAGGGGCATTAAGGCCAGCCCAGATCAGATCAAGGCCATCCTAGAGTTGAAGAGCCCGATGTCAGCAAAACAGGTGCAGATGCTAACTAGAAGGGCCGCAGCCCTGAACAGGTTCATAAGCAGAAGCTCAAACAAGTGCAAACCTTTCTTCAAGTTAGTAAAAAAAGCCACAGACTTTCTTTGGACAGAGGAGTGTGAAGAAGCATTAGCCGATCTGAAGAAGTATCTGACCACAATTCCAGTTCTTTCGAATCCAGAACCCGGGGAGGAGCTGTTCCTGTACTTGGCAGTTTCAGAACATGCGATAAGTGCAGTACTAATCCGAGAAGAAAAAGGGGAGCAAAGGGCTGTTTACTATGTAAGCAAAACCCTAGCCGACGCAGAAACGAGGTATCTACCCTTAGAGAAATTGGCACTGGCTTTAGTAATGGCTTCAAAGAAGTTGAACCATTACTTCCAGGCCCATAAAATTGTGGTACTAACAGAGCATCCATTGAAGTCCTTATTGCAGCAGGGAGACTTAACAGGAAGAATAGCCAGATGGGCAGTCGCCCTAGGCCAGTATGATCTGGAATCAGGCCCAAAACAGCAATCAAAGGCCAGGTTTTGGCCGACTTCGTGGCCGAGTTCACGCTAGAATCCATCAAACATCGGGCTCCGTCGAGCCAAGATAAACGATGTCCAAACAAGCAGGGAGAAGCCCAGCCAAAGGCAAAAGAACAAAGGAAAAAGGACAAACTCAGACCCTGCAGCATTTACATCGGCGACTCTTTTCGACTGTTTGTTGATGGGATTTCAAACCGACAAGGAGCGGGGGCAGGAGTAGTACTGATATCCCCAGATGGGCAGGTACTAGAACAATCAATTCGTTTGGCGTTCAAGGCCTCAAACAATGAAGCAGAATATGAAGCACTCATTGCAGGACTAAAACTAGCAGCAGTAGTATAAGCAGATGAGGTAATAGTTTTTTGTGATTCACAACTGATAGTCAATCAAGCAATAGGAGAATATGCAGCCCGAGATGAAAGAATGTCGGCATATGCAAAGGAAGTCATCAGGTTGGCAGCCTTATTCCAGAACTGCCGACTACTCCAGGTAAATCGAGATGATAACAGCCACACCGATGCGTTGGCCAACCTAGCTAGTGCAGTACAACCTGGAAAAGCAAGGACAATAATGATTGACTATTTGTCGGGCCCGAGCATAGAACCACCGACCATAGAGCATGAAGCAATGTGTGTGGACATGGGACCAAGCTGGATGGATGCAATTGTTGCATTCCTGAAAGAAGGAAAGCTGCCAGAAGACCGCAAGGAGGCACACAAGGTCAGATTGAAGTCGGCAAGATTCAATCTGACAGCGGAAGGACATCTCTACAGAAGGTCCTTCACTGGACCCCTTTTAAGGTGCGCACACCCTCTATAGGTTGAAGATTTTTTATATGAAATTCATGAAGGAATTTGTGGAAGCCACGCTGGGGGCAGATCACTAGCTCACAGGGCCATTACCCAAGGGTATTGGTGGCCCTACATGCAAAAAGATGCAGAAGCCTACGTGAAGAAGTGTGAACAATGCCAAAGGTTTGCACCTTTGATACACCAGCCAGCTGCTGACCTGAACCCTGTATCCAGTCCTTGGCCATTTGCCCAATGGGGCATGGATCTCGTTGGGAAATTACCCCAAGCAACTGGGCAAAGGAAGTACCTGCTGGTAGCAACAGATTACTTCACAAAGTGGATAGAAGTAGAACCTCTTGCCAAGATCCGAGATGTGGATGTCAAGAACTTCATATGGAGAAACATCATCACCAGATTTGGGATTCCAAGAGCAATAGTTGCTGACAATGGAACACAGTTCGACAGTAAGTTAATTAAAAACTTCTGTGCAAAGTTCAAAATCAAGAACTACTTTTCAACCCCAAGCTTTCCACAAAGCAATGGACAAGCAGAAGCATCCAACAATGTAATTCTGGATGGGATAAAGAAAAGGCTGCAAGCAGCAAAAGGAAAGTGGGTAGACGAATTGTCCAATGTACTCTGGGCATATCGGACTACGCTAAGAAGATCAACAGGGGAATCCCCCTTTGCCATGGCTTATGGCACAAAAGCAGTCATTCCACTGGAGGTCGGCATCCCAGGGATTAGAACCCAGGGAGTTGAGAACGGGACAAATGATGTACTTTTAGCCCGAGATCTGGATCTTCTAGAAGAAAGAAGAGAGAAGGCTGCAATACAGCTTGCAGCATACCAGCAACAGCTTGCCAGAGCTTATAACAAGAAGGTTAATCCAAGGGAATTTAAAGTCGGCTACCTAATCCTGAGAAAAGTCGTCGGCAACAAGAAGGATCCCAGGGAGGGCAAGCTTGGCCCAAACTGGGAAGGACCCTACAAAATCACTTCGGTATTGGGCAATGGGGCGTATCGGCTTGAAGATAATGAGGGCAAAGCATTGCCAAGACCCTGGAACACTTGTAATTTGAAAATTTTCTATCATTAGATGTTACTTGTTTTTTACCAACGACATCAATAAAATCTTAGCAGAATTCTTCAACACTTATGACTGATAAAAATGCATAATGTGGTTTCTGGAAGACATGAATAATGAGAACCCAAGTGGAACTCAGGTTCACATTAGGGGGCAGAGAGAAGACAGAGTTGTTTAACACTTGTCGAAATTTGTAGCAATTTACAAGTTGAAGTTAAACCGAGATTATTGTTTAACACTTGTTGAAATTTGTAGCAATTTACAAGTTGAAGTTAAACCGAGATTATTGTTTAACACTTGTTGAAATTTATAGCAATTTACAAGTTGAAGTTAAACCGAGATTATTGTTTAACACTTGTTGAAATTTGTAGCAATTTACAAGTTGAAGTTAAACCGAGATTATTGTTTAACACTTGTTGAAATTTGTAGCAATTTACAAGTTAAAGTTAAACCGAGATTATTTAACACTTGTTGAAATTTGTAACAATTTACAAGTTAAAGTTAAACTGAGATCATTGTTTAACACTTGTTGAAATTTGTAGCAATTTCCAAGTTGAAGTTAAACCGAGATCATTGTTAACCGAGGTATGTCACCCCGAGAAGGTTGCACAAAGAAGGAAGAGTATATTAAAGACATGCAGAATATTCTAAGTATAGAATCATGCGAAAGCAATAAAGAGAAAATAAAGATTCAAGCATTCAGGGAAAGCAGATGCATTTGTACACAAAAAAGGGCACATCGGCCATGTGAAAAGCTTACATTGTTTCAAAAAACAAAGTACAAGAAGGGAAAAAACATAAAACTAAGGCTCTTCAGTAGTAGTAGTTGGTTGAGTTTGAAGTTCAGATGATTGTTGAGAGGACGCCTCGGCAGCCTTTTCCGCCACGAGCTCGGCATCAATTTGGGGAAGGGTTTCGTCAAAGCTCTTGTCGGTAAAGGTGACGTCGGCTGATGTCTTCTCAGGAACAGCATCTTCAGGAACCTCTTCACCATCCTCATCTTGAGTCAAGTCTAGGACTTGCTCATTTTGAGGAGGAGACTTGGTCCCAGCAACATCTTTTGATTTCCTTACCAAAACTTCCTCCTCGGCCTCATCCTCAGAATCAAATTCATTGTCAGATTGACTAGGAGGCGGAGTCGGAGGAAATGGCAGGGGAATGGCATCAGCGTTCCTCAGGGAGGAGTCTGCAGGGACATCAAGTTTTTTCAGCAAAGTCATCTAACCAAGGGAGAAACCCTTGTTGCATGCTTGCTTGACTTGCTTTTCGTAGGCCTCCGTCACATCGGCCATGCCTTGAGCGTATGCTTTCTCGTCGGCATCTTTGATTTCGGCCTCTTTGGTGGCCAAGGCATCTTGAAGCTCCTTCTGGGCCTGGGCCACTTTTTCCTCGGCCTCTTTCAGCTGGGCTTGAAGTACTTTATTTATCGCTTCAGCAGCACCGACCTTCTCTTTGGCATCGTCCTTGGCTTTAATAACGACCTCGGCCTGATCCTCCAGCATCTTCATCTTTGATTCGAGGCTCTTATTGGTTTTCTGAAGTGTGGAGACCTCCCTCTTCTTCTTGGCTAGCTTCTCACGGTTCTCAAAAGATTGCATTGAGAAAGAATGGGCATGCTGGATGGCCTGAAAGGAAACATAAGTATTAGAAAATATTCTAAGTGAGAAATGAAGAGAAAGAAAGAAAAAGTACTAAGCAAAAACACTTACCTGAATAGAACGTTGGAGCATCAGGGAGTAGTTCTCGTACTCACTGAACTCGGCGTTTCGCTCCAGATCGCCTGGAAGAAGCAGTGCAGTACTGAGGGCAACGCCGACATTGATGTCGTCGGCACTATCACTAGCCATAACAAGCTTATCTTCCAAAATGATTTCGGGGGCCTAGGGGGCATCAGGTTTTTTAGACCCCGAGGTCGTTGCAAAGGATGACCTCGGCCTTTTGGACTTGGTGGACTCGAAGGGAAGGGTTTCAGCGGACCTCTTCGCAAGGACAAAGGCGGTCTTCTCACTTGGAGCCAGTTTGGAAATTGGCAATGTATCCTCAGAATTGACCTGAGTTACCTTTGCCTTGGGCTGAGCCTTTTTGATTCATTTTGGTTTTGGTGGAAGCTAGGCTTGTGTTGGTTGTGCATCAACATTAGAAGGAATGCTGGCCAAGAGGTCTTTTGCAACTGGTTTTGGGCGACCCATTTCAGCAGAAGAAACTGTTCGGCGTCGACGGCGGCGTTGAGATATTGGAATCAAGTATGGAGCCGAGGTTGACGGTTGTTCAGCTGGATCAGATGTTGATCCTTGGTCTGTCCGAGATGTGGACTCGGTTTGTGGAGTTGTGGCAGAAGGTGGAGAAAGGCTTTCTTCTTCCTCCTAAGGACGTCGGGCAAAGCTGACTTGTATGTTGGAATAAAGTTAAGAAGCAGAGGCGCCTTCCGTTTTTGGACTGGCAAGTCCAAAAGTTTCTTCAAATCCTTGTTGGGAATGAAGGATTGGCGAAAGTTTTTTGGTGGCTTAGGAACAGCTGCAAGAGGAGCAGACATTAAGAAATAGATAAAGTATGAAAGACTTTAAAAAACAAGTAGGTATGAATACAGGGCTCTTACCATTGCCCTCTACAAAGACTGATCGAGGGAGAGGGAAGAGATGGAGGTCTTCATCTGGGACAAACTCCCAATTCCCCGAAGTAATGAAATAATCATCCCCAGCTCCCTTGTTGGAGTTAGGGAGGTCGGCAACGATTTTGTATTCAGTGGACCTCGGCTTTAGGTAGTACACGTAGCCGGTGTCTTTTTTGAGGCCACACATAGTGTAGCAATATTGGATGTCGGCTAAAGTGATCCTAGCATTTTCTTGTTTTGCTAAAGCTATGATACCATTGATGGTTCGAAAGGAATTGATGGAAAGTTGCATTGGGTTCAACTTGTAATAATGAAATATTTCACAGAAAAGGATGTTGAGTGGGAGCTGAAGTCTACACTCAATGAAGGCTACCATAGGAAAAGGCATGGAGTCATCAGTAGGCATGATGGAGTCATCATCCCTAGCCAACCTCAGATGGACGTCGGCTGGGATTTCAAACTCTTGTCTAAAGAATTCTAGTTTGGTTGGGGTATTTACCCTATGTTTCCACGTACCCATGATATCGTCTTAATCAAAGGGGTTGGATTTCAGAAGATGTTTTGAAAAGGTTATTGGGACCTCGGCAATCACTTAAGTAAGTGCAGGTTTCAGTTTTTCCTAAATTGTGGGTTCTATAGACAAATCCCAAACCTAAGTCTATGGAAACGAAGATTGAAGACACAAATCTAGAAAAGACAGAAAAAACAGAAAACATGAACAAGTTTCAGAATCAAGAACAAAGACGGACTATCAAGAACATAGTGAGTACAAGGGGTACAAGGTCAAGAACAGTGTCAAAAGTACAAGAAAATGGTGAACAATGCGTGTATTCAAGACATGGGCAAAGGCAAAATTGTGGAATAAACACACTCAGATATGAAGATTCACAAATTGAATGTTTCAATAAAGCAGTAATGGCAACATGTAGTAAAGAGCATCAGAGAGTTGAAAATGAAAGAAACAGTGGCTTACTAGAAAAAGTGAAGCCGGTATGAAGATCGCCGAAGTCAGGTGACGGTTACAGAAGTAGCAGAACGACGAAAGCTTCACCAAGAGGGAGGAACGAAGACAGTTGCAAAGCTTGAAGTCTGGAACAATGGCGGATTCGAGAGAAAGAAGTAAGAGAGAGAAAGAGCAAGAATATCGAATGAAAAGTGAAGAAATGAAAGAAGAGGGAAAAGTTTTGTTAAAACTTCAAACGGCGGCAAAGAAGTCATTAATGAAACCTAGAAGAACGTATACGTCAGACGGCGCACGTGAGAAATAAGACGGCTTACAGGCGCGTCACAGGTACGATCTAATGAGGATAAGACGCGTGAATGAAGCGACTGAATAAGTGATGCATGAAAGCTCATACGAGTGAAGGAATTCATTGGAATTCTTGTTCTTTAAGGGAGACATTTTGGCCTTAAACAATGATCTCGGCTAAAATGATTTAAGCCGACGTACTGGAAGGAGGTACCGATATAGGCTCCATCACCTCAGAATGCCGAGGTAATAGAACCTAGGGGGCAATTGTGGGGATATATTTTCTAAGCACCAACACGTGGCCAAGGTGACGCCGACGTGTCAGCCGAGGTGCCACGTGTCTTGGTCATGATGCAGAGGTTATCTCGGCTAGGCCGAGGTTATCTGCGAGAATATCGGAATCCGGGATAAGCGGATAAGAGATAAGAGTCCTAGAATGATGAAAGACTTCAGTTTGGGTTAAGGTAAGACTCTTAGAGAGTTTATCCTTATCTCTTGAGGAGTCCAAAGTAAGCACTGAATGGGAGTCCATAGAAGTCAGGCTTCTATCGGGGCTAGGATTGAGTTAACTATAAAAGAAAGGCACTCTCGTGGGTCTAAGGTACACAATTTATATTCTGAACAGTGAGTTTAGCACTATTGATTATCTTTGAGAGATATACTAACTTGATCGTCGGAGTGCCCCCGGGTGGACGAACCACCGTCGGAATCTTCTCTTTCTGTTACAGGTTAGCCAGGTGTCATCTATTCTGCCAGTTCTCTCTAGCTGATTACTGAGTTGGCAGTGTGGTCGGAAAATCACCCACACAGGTTGAGGTAGCTTTATGCGCCTCGATTCTGGATACCGAATCAACCTAGTCTGTCACCCTGTTGGAGAATAGGGAAAATTACAAACACAGTTAGAGAGAAAAGTAGTACCCGTGGTTTTCGCGTGAAGATTATACCTTTAGTGGGCATTCCGTTATTTTTTTATGTGCTATATTTATTTCGGATGTCAATTGAAGGTACAAATGCTTAGTTTTGATTTTAAAAAAAAAAAAGGGGTTATACTTGTTCATTTTAACATTAAAAAAAAAAATTGTGTTGTACTTGTTGTAAAATAAAAAAAATAAAAAAAAATAATTTCCCGCACATGCGGCAAGATGTGTAAATCAACAAGTTGTGCACTACTAAATAAACAAGTGCAGACAGTGGAGCGTTGACCAAGCCGCACGTGCGGCTTGGGCCCCGCACGTGCGGGACGACGATTAAACCAAAAAAAAAAAAAATTTTGCGTGAGGAGACAAATCGCCGCACGTGAGGCCTAGGCCCCGCACGTGTGGGCAATTGTGCTTTGGTGAGTTTGCACCCTGCTTGATAAGCAGATGCGGGGCCATGTGCGGAAAAATTGTGCATTTGGTTTTGTTTTTTTTTATTTTATTATTTTATTATTATTTTTTCTTTTCTTTCATTTTTAATTTATTAAAGTTAATAAATTTTAAATAAATACCTAAATAAATTTTACAAATAAATAAATAAATATATAATTATTTTATTTATAAATTTATTATTATTATTATTATTTTATATATATATATTAAAAAATATATAAAATAAAAATAAAAATTAAAAAAATCGTATTTTATTTATTTATTATTTATTATTTATTATTTATTTTTCTATTTTCGTAAAAAAAAAAAAAAAAAAAAAAAAAAAAAAACTCAGAAATCATGGTGCTAACAATAATCCTAATTTAGTTTTTTTTTTTTGCTATATTTGTTTAGTTTAAATTGTTTCGTTACTGATTCTCCTTCGTTTAATTAGTTTGTGGATTGTTTTATTTTTATTTTTATTTTTAATTTTATTTGTTAAGTTAGTGATGTTATTTTTATTTTTTCTATTCTATGATGTAATTGTTCCTTTAATTATTAAGTAGTTTAGTTTTTATTTTATTTTATTTTATTTTGTTCTCTTCTATTAATTTATTCTATACTTTCGTCTCTTTTGTAGTTTAGTTAATTTGTAGTTTAGTTTCGTTTAGTTTATTTTATAGTTTAGTTAATTTAATTTAATGTCATTTTTATTCATTTATTTAATTAATTTTGTTTTTTTTTTTTAAAAAAAAATGAAGTGTGTATATGTTACTCTCTGCCTACCTGGATGTGCGCCTACAATTCTGGTAATTTTCTCTCATTTCTCTTTACTTTTCCATTGAGGACAATGTCATATTCAAGTTGGGGGATGAGGGTTATATTTTCTTTTGTGCATTTCTATCTGGCTCATAATTCATGCTTATACCTATTTCACTTGATTGCATTACTTCACTTGATGTGACTTTTTACTAGTAGGTTGATGATATTTGCATATGTTAATTGGAGAGCATAGTAGACTTGCATGAAAAGGATTTATTGGGTAGATACTTGCATGCGATGTTTGCACGAGGAGAGTTGTCTGTGTTTGTGGTATTAGTACACTTGTCATGAGTATGCCTTAATTCACATGAACACACTATCATAGCGGTGATCTTTTTATTATAATCCCTGGTGTACATCATTGATAATAGCTAGAGTTACAGAAAAAAATAAATGAGGAGCCAAGATTCTTAAAAAATAAAAAAAATAAAAAAAATCACTTGACTAGTTTGGGTTCGTAGCCTTTTTAACTCGAGTTATTAAGCCCGTAGGGGTGTCTCTACACCTAATGCCCTAAAACCGTCTGGTTTGGGAGTTATTGGCCCAAAACTTGCTACATGGGTTAATTAGAAAGCTTAAGGGACTTGGACATTGCATAGTTAAGGAAAAATAAGAAGAATGACTTGTTCGGATTCGTAGCCTTTTCAACTCGAGTTATTAAGCCCGTAGGGGTGTCTTTACACCTAATGCCCTAAAACCGTCTGGTTTGGGAGTCATTGGCCCAAAACTTTCTACATGGGTTGATTAGAAAGCTTAATGGATCAGGACATTGCACAGTCATAAAAATAAAAAAAAAACAAATAAAATAAACAAAAAAAACTTTTGAGAATCTTGGCTGCAACAGATTAGTTTTTCTGTATATGTTGGGTGTTATTATGAGTTGTACTGGGCTATTATAATAGATAGTTAACTAATATGGAGATTGCACTTTACACCGAGGGTACTCATGACTTGTCTACTAGCATGCACAAGTATAGAGAACTTTACTTTTGTATTAACTGAATTGTGGTTTCGACTCAATAGGTTCATGCTTGTCCACTGTGCCTTTAATGACTCATGATGTCTCAATATCATACTGTAGTGGCACATAAATTGATTGTTAGGTGGAGTAGTGTGGTCATTTGTTGTTGAGTATATATGAATATGTTAATGTTTGTGGGTATCATTTCTGGAAACCCTCACGAGACTTTACTCGTCCACTTGGGGTAACCTTGTGGTTTAAAGGCTTGTTGCATATGCTAAATGCAACCGTTTTCCCACGAAAGAGGAAATAAATAGATTTTGTTTTATTTTATTTTATTTTACTTGCTTGAGGACTAGCAAGTAGTAAGTTGGGGGATGTGATTAAGGCCGAAATGTACATCATTGAGGCCGTTAATTAGAATCTCTTAACTTCACTTGCTGGTCAAACTGTATACTTTATGTGTGTTGAATGTCAATCAGGTTGTACATCGTCGGAGCATAAAATGGGCAAAAAGACAGAATTTGGACAGAGTTGACTTTCCCGCACGTGCGTTGACTTTTTCGCACGTGCATTGACTTTTTTTGGGAAAGTCAAACTGACGTTTTAAACCTATTTGGAAGTGAGTAGAAGTATAAAAAGGCAAGGAAAAGACTTTTTTAGGGTTCTGAACTTGTTTTGACCTAAAGAGAGAGGCTAGGGTTTGGAAGGGAGGAGAAACTAAAAGCTTCAAGGATGTCTCCCACGGTGGTTCCTTCTCCATCTACCTCCTTCCCCTCCTCCATGAGTGGCTAGTCTTCTTTTCTAGGGTTTTGATGAAACCCTAGCCATGTAATTATTTTGTTGTCTTTTTGATTTTTAATTATGTAAAGGTTTGAACCTTTGTATGGTGATTTAGAAGTTTTTTTTATATATTTTTCATTATTTTTTCGAATATTTGACTTTTTGTGATTGTTGAATGTTATCCATACATGAGTTTTCTATTCCTTCATATTCAAGGTATGAGACGAACCATACTGCGAGGAACGAGTCGTATCACTACCCTAGTTTAGAGTGAACGATTCGTATTACTTGAGATGGTTCGTGCTCGTACATTGAACGTGATGATCTTCTTGTTAAATGCTTTGAGCTTGTAGTTGCGAAGCATTAATCCGTTCAAACCATAGCATAATTGATTTCAATTGGAAACCCTAATTACGTGGCTAGTGGTGGACTCTTTGCCCTAGTTTTTCCCCCAATTCAGTAAACCCAATTTCATTTATTATTGATAATTTAATTCCTTAGTTTAATTTTATTCGTTATTAAATTAGGTTATGATCATTCAATCTTTTTATCAAAATTAATTTAGGAATTTAACAATTAAATTAGTTTAATTTCACAATTGTCCCTGTGGATCAATACCTGGATTTGCCATTATTCTAAAAGAATTTGGTGTAGTTTAGTATTTAGTTTTGGTGTGTTCAATGACCCATGGGTCAACGCACGTACAGGAAAAGTCAACGCACGTGCGGGAAAGTCAACTCTGTCCAAATTCTGTCTTTTTGCCCATTTTATGTTCCGACGATGTACAACCTGATTGACATTCAACACACATAAAGTATACAGTTTGACCAGCAAGTGAAGTTAAGAGATTCTAATTAACAGCCTCAATGATGTACAATTCGGCCTTAATCAGCGGCCCACATTCTCCTACGGTACGAGCTAACTTATGTAACGTTTTCGGCAGCAGACCACATTCCAATTCCCAGAGGCGAAGATCATCTTATGGCCCTTATCTTCCTGAACTTTAAAAACCTAAGGCAGATTGGTTTGGAAGACTCCGATTCGGAGCACGTGGAAGAACAACCAGCCGAAGCAGTTGCCGAGGACCCAAATCAGTTGGAAGCCCAGGTAGATGAGGCTCTTAACTCGACCTTTGAGGAAGCCGGACTCAATTCGTCCGACCCTCCATCTACATCAGGCCAAGGGGACGTCTCATTTGAAGACATTTTTACAGACTTAGGAGACCTCCCCGGCACTTATCCTGAGAACATGGCTGGAGAATCGCTCACATAACTTACCCGCAGAAAAAACACTGAAAGAATGGCTGCCCGAAGGAGAGTCGAGGCCATCTGATCGGAAACTCTATCCACCACCGTCGCTGAGGCCTCTCGCCTATTATTGGGGAAGAAACGGTTCAGACCGAAACGGCTGAGACGGAGCAGGTAGAGTAGGAGGATAAGGAGGCTGAGCAAAGGGGGAGGAAAAGCGCCTCGCTGAGCAAGAAGTCATCCCAGATGACCAAAGTGATAAACGGCCGCGCATTGAGGAATCGGACTTGGTTGTTTTGTTCACTGTTCAACCAAGGATAAGGAATATGCTGATTGCCTCTGATGTGTCGGCTTTGAAGGACCCGGCTGTGGCCTTGAGTATGGCTTCCTCAATATCCCTGTCGATAGACAGAGCCATATTTCAGGCGAAGCCAAACTTAATGCTAATTGCTTTAGCTACTCAGTCAGCCTTATTGGTACATTACTTGCCTTATTTGCAGCTTTCCACCTAAATACATATATATATACATTTTTCTTACTATTTGTTTGTTGTAACTCTATTTCCTTATTTTGTAGACGATGGGCAGGATAGTCGAAATCGGCCCGCTATCAACATGACGCTATAAAACAGATCGGCTTCTTGAAAGCCGAAATTGACAATGAAAGGAACAAGGTTGTGATGGCCTCTCAAAGGGCCGATTCCGAGGCATTGTAAGCGGCGGAGGAACGGGCGAGAGCCGACTTTAAGGCCGAGCGAGCGAGGAATTCTGAGCAACTAAGGCTTGCCGCCGAAGAGAGGGCGAAGGCGAGCAAAGATGTGCTTAAGTTAGCTAAGGAGGTGATCGCCAAGCTGGAAGCCGACTTGGAAGAATTGAGGAAGGCAAAGGAAATAGCCGACTCCGAGATTTCCAAAGCGTTCCAAGCTGGGAAGGATGCCGCCTTGGATAACTACATGGAAGAAGTGCCCAAGTTCGAGAATCGGGGCTTCAAACACAGCTGGCTCAATGCCCTCACTGCTGCGAATGTGACATTGGCACAGCCGATTCTATACGAGCAGGTGGATGTTGAGCCGCTGGCGTCTGACCCTGAGGATTGATTAGGGGATATTTTGGTTTTTTGGTAGGCATCTTAGATGCATAGTTTTCATAGGTTTTTGTTAGTAGATTTTCATTTCTTTAAATGTAAGCTAATTTTCATGTGTAAAATGACTGCTATTTGCGCTCAGTTTATAAATGAAAATTTTCTATGCTTTCTAGTTTATTACATATACTATTTGGTCTTTAATTTGTTAATGACAATTCCTTATGCTTTACTGTTTGCTACATATAAGTAAATTAAACATCCGATAAATTAACCGAGTCAATTAAACCTCCTCTGCCTCTTTGCTATTTAGCCAGAATATCTAGAGAATTGGGAGTTAACAATCTGGAAAGGCATGAATATTCGATAGACTAACGAGTAAAACGGCTCAGGGCCTCAACGTCTGGCCGATTAGATTAATGCATCTCCCCAGCTGCACGAACTCAATCGGCGAATGCTATTAGTTCATGGAGCGGCTGGGGCCGATTATCTTAATAAATCTGTTCATGGAGCAGCTGGGGCAGTCAAGTCAATTAGATTAATGAATCTGCCCTTGCCCAGCTGGTGCATGAACTGGAACGCCGAATAAAATTAGCTCATGCATGTTCGATAGACTAATGAGTAAAACGGCTCAAGGCCTCAACGTCTGGCCAATTGGATTAATGAATCTAAGCCAGCTGCACGAACTCAATCACTGAATGCTATTAGTTCATGGAGCGGCTGGGGCACACAAACCGATTAGATTAATGAATCTGCCCTTGCCCCAGTTGGTGCATGAACTGGAACGCTGAATAAAATTGGCTCATGGATGTTCGATAGACTAATGAGTAAAACGGCTCAAGGCCTCGACGTCCTGTCCGATTAGATTAATACATCTCCCTAGCTGCACGAACTCAATCGCCGAATACTATTAGTTCATGGAACGGCTGGGGCCGATTATCTTAATGAATCTGTTCATGGAGTAGTTGGATTATGGTTCATGGAGCTTCCACCTCTGTGTGGGGCAAATCCAGGAAACTGCTATTTGGGCATTGAAAAATTATTGTAAAAAGATAATCTAAACTTTTCAAACATGTGGTGACACTTTTCCTGCTTTGCTATAGCTTCCATGTGTAGGCCATAATGCGCTTTTGATTACTTTAGTTTTCATAACACGTATGGGTGAAGGTGGATTGATTTACTTTAATTTTCATAACATGTAGGATTGTGGGGTTTAGTTTAAAGGGAAAAAATCATTAATCAAATCACCCTTAATGGATTGAGAATTTTTCAATTTTGTGAGCCTTTTTCACATATACATATATATATATATATATATATTCTAATTTGCCCTTATAATATTCTCGACCAAAAATGAAATTAAGTTCGAAAATCAAGATCTAGCACTACCCATAAAGGATATTGATACTCTCATGAAATATGAGCCCATGAAGGACATTCTTTTTCCAAATGGTATAAAAAATGAATGCATACACAAACGTTCCAGTACCACATTCAATGGCTGATACAAAAGGTTTTATGTTCATAGTATTTTTTTGATATTCAAAGTCTTGTCCTAGTCTTTTGAAATGATCTATCCATCAGTTAATTAGCTAAAACCTGCAATTTAGAGATATTTTTATTTGAACTTTGTTGAAGAGGGTTCGAATAAGTGTTCGATTGTTCGAAACCATAATGCATGAGAAATGGTAAGTAAACACCATAATTACATATCTGCCATCATGCAAAAAGGTCCGAATAAGTGTTCGAGTGTTCGAACCCTAATGTATGAGAAATGGTAAGTAAACACGATAATTATATATCTTCCATCATGCAAGAAAATCAGAATAACTGTCCGAGTGTTCGAACCATAATGCATGAGAAATGGTAAGTAAACATGATAATTACATATCTGCCATCGTGCAAGAGAAACCGAATAAGTGTTCGAGTGTTCAAAATCATATGTCATGCAAGTTTGGTCAGCTCAGGCAGATACCATGCAAGTTAATGAAAGCTTTAATGGTAAACTACGTACTTTCTTCCAATCAAATTTGGGGGATATTGTATTTCTTTAAGCATTTTGAAAGAGTTATTGATGATATTACTCATATTGAGTTTGATTGTGAGTATGCTTCTCGTTAGAAGTTGCCAAAATTGGTTTGCCCATTCCCTTGTTGATTAATGTAAGAGATTTTTATACACAACCCAATTTTTGAGATATTTAAAGAACAATTTTTGAAAAGCTTGTCTGCTTTTGCTTAGAAACATGATGAAAGCAACCTTTCACATGACTATATGGTGAAAGTGTTGATGAGCCTAAAGTTCGTGAAGTCACTACAATAAGAAAGGGTTTTTATGGCGCCAAATGCACGCCGCAGATTACTATTCTACGAATTGCAGTGTCATGTCATATTATGACCAGTCATGGAAAATCATTCACTTTCAACGACATGCTATAGTACGTTGTTAAAAACTATTTAATAGCAGATCTTATGCGTTGTTTTTACTTTTTCTACAACTACTTTTGCATGCTATTATTTGGTGGAACAAATAACAACGTTGATTATGCGCCGTAAAATATGTAATACAACTACTTGCCCAGCCTGCTGTAGATAAGTAGAACATACCATGGCATTCGTGGAATGATGTGGAATATTTCATATAATAGCCTAATTTGCTTGCTGTAGAATGTGCATTATTTTTTTTTATTTTTATTTTAATTCAGCAGGTTCTATTTTGACCTATTTTGTACGATCTAACATTACAAACAAGTTTCGCAAAATATCAATCAACCACTAAAATATTGTTTCAAGTATAAAAAATAAACTATATCCATAAATTATGAATATTCAAAAATTGTCAATATATACATTCCAAACTTCCAAAACTAACTGCAAGTTCAAAACCATCCAAAAGGACTATCCTTAAGTTCTAAATTATCCAAAAAAGTTATAAACCATCCAAAACTGTACATATATAAGTTTGTAAACATTACCCAAAACTATTCAAAGATTATAGAAATCTATTCATCAAAGTTCTCAAAAACTATCCATAGATGTTAGGATTTCTACTCAAAGTCAAAGCTAATGAAATGTGTTGGCCAAGGCAATAGTGCTTCTAATAACATCCTCAAGCACAAATATCTCACGATTAGGGCAAAACAATGAACGCATTGACTATGACATGGTTAACCCATACTTTCCAACACCTAGGGCCAAGAGGCACGCGATGTACCAATGCTTTAGAATCTATTGATGCAATTGTGCCTTCCGCAACCATTGCCTTTGTTCCATCCCAATTCAACAATTTGCATTTGCATTGTCCAAGGATCCACATTTCCAGTTTCATTTGCATCATGCAACTATCATGAAAGCAATACATAAAATAAGCTAATGAATTGAAGACAAAATTAAGGTTATTATTAATGCCATATAAAATTTACCCAAATATCTTCATCGCCTTCACTCTTTTCGTCACCCTAAAAAGATTGTAATACAATATCAAGTTATATTTGTTTACTCAAATTTAGTAAACGATGTGAGATGTGTATGAAAATTTGACAAAAGCTCTTTAGTAGAAAAGCAAGCAAGCAAACAAAAGAAAAGGCCCTACCAAATATATAGAGAAGAACATTCAGACCCAACAAAAAAGGCTAAAACAAAACAAAAGGCTGACAGCCAACTATAGACCAGCCTAAAACCTAATCCATACAACTGTTCAATATCCATATCTAACAAAATAGGGGACCCTGAACAAGACAATAGATTAATCTACCCCGGGACTACCTTTATAAGCAAAACGAAAACAAGATGACATCCATATATAACAAAACAAAAAGCCAACAACTGTGGCCTAGTTCATTTGAACAAAATTACTACACAGTAGCACAACACATCTGCCGAAACAAAGCAAACTGTTACACAGAACAAACTGTTACACAGGGCCAGAGCAAATTGTTCCCAGCACAACATCCATATAACTATTCCTAGAACAAGATGCTACACAGAACAGAGCAGTGCAATAGTAGTTTAGAAGTTTTGACAATAGCAGTAGTGAAGTAGCACATATATATCAGCAGTATACAGTAACATATGATACAAAAATACCAATTATAGCCCACGATGAACAAAAACCTTGTACTTAATACAACATCCAAATAGAACCAAAAGGCCAACTATGTAAAAATCAGTATTAATAAAGACACCAACATTCCTGCTTGAGAACTTTCAAAAAAGACTAGCGCATATTTGCTGTCTAGACCTCTTAATGGAATGCCCATTCCCATTTCACTAATTACTTATCAACATGGAATGATGTGGGAATTGAATTATCATTCCCATACTCATTCAACGGATAAGCAAGCATTTTGGATATGAAATTTTGGCAAGCTTTGCAGGATTGGGAGTTCAAGGACTTTGAGAGTTCTTTAAGTTTTTATATGATGTGACTACGTTGGGCAACACAGAGGATGAGCTGAGGTTAAATCATACCATGGTGCTTTGGTTGGGAAAAGTGGGGGTTGTTTCCCTTGTAAGGAGATATGAAGTGTAAACTCCTTGAAGGTCACCTTTTTTGTTCGGACAACGATGCATGTAGGGGAGGAATTACATTTAGATGTGGGGCTGCCATGGCACCCCTCGGCTTTTGAGGCCAGATGAAATGAATTGAACAAGTACAAATTTCATATAAAGACACACATGCATTAAAATATTTGTGTATACATATAGTTTTCCTATTTGAATATGGAAGGATTGCAATAAGAATCATCTTATAGTACAAAAGAGATCCTTTTGTAACCAATTCATTCACCGTGGATTGAATTTTTGCTCTATTCTCATTAAATATGCAAGTCATGTGCAACTTAAAGATTAAACCAAGAATTATTTCCATAAATGATTCTCATTTGTTTCCTTATTGTTTCTCATTGCAAGTCAATCTTTAGCATTTGATATGTTCTATTAAAGTATTCATTCAAGTATTGATATAAGTTTAAATTTTCCAAGAAGCTTTTTTTAATGCTCCCTTTCCATTTTTAAAAAGTTTTTTGCTAGAATTCCTATTAGATTTCCCTTTGATTTGTAATTGCTTACCTATTTCCAATCTCCTATATATTTTTTAGGTTGTATTTCCTAATTTTGTTTCTCCTATTGTTTCCCCATTTTTCATATTTGGTCTAACCCACCTAACCAGTGAGATTTTTTACAAAGTACCCCAATCTCCTACTTTTTTTTTTTTTTTTTTATAACACATCTTGTTCTCAACCACTCGCTCGCTTCCCTCCCCCCCTCCAGGTTCCCCAAAATAGAACAAAAACAATAAAATTAAAATTTTAAAAAAAAAACAAGTACCAAATGCACTTATTTTTACAGTATTAATTATCCCTCACATAGCCACTAAACCATCTCAACATCCTAATTATACAAGTCCTCATTTATAGCCTACCAAATTCCTCAACGTCATGACATTTTATATCATAAAGTGGTATGACCCAAGTGATTGCATTATTGAACAATCCCTTTCATTGCTACAGAATTAGCTCAAACCAGATTAGTGCATGATATGGTCCAAGTACGAGAGCAGCTAGTCTCATGTGACAATTAGGCATGCTTCAAGTTCATGAATCCCAGCACCGCAGACTGATAGGATCAACATTGGGGTTAACGGGTAGTGGTCTTTTTTATGACCAAGCCAGATCATAGTGAACCAGCCCAACTTCATGGCCAGGATACGACCTTTCTCAATTTCAAATCAACACCCCCTGTCCTCTCTCCCCCCCAAAAAAAAAGAAGAAAAAAAAAATCTTCCTTCCTAATTTGGGTCTCAAAAACTTCCTGTCTAATTAGTATTTATTTTATGCCATGACGCAAAAACTAAATAAAAAAAAAATAGTCAGAAAAATTAGCCGACAAAGTCATAAAAACATTCTACCGACCAAGAACTATGTGTTCAACAATTCACATGACAACACTAACTAGGATACATAGAGACCAACCTGGAAGACTATCAACAGATTAATTAGAAGAATGATTAATATTTTCTCCATGTCACCACTTGAAAGTGCCTAGGTATGCCTAAACACAAGTAGAACAAATGCAAATTAATTCATTAAATTATAGCATAAACGTTTATCAACCTCAAATACAAATAGATGCTATGCCATTATGACCAATAAAAGGTATGAAAATTTCACAAACTTTGCAGATATTATAACGTGGACAAAGATTGCCTCTTCAGTGGAAGGAAAGATGAACTCAACCACAGGCTGGCCTCTCCTACAAGATTACCAACTATTAATTGGCTAAAATCAGAAGCCAAAGAGATTAATACAACAGAAACAAACTTCATCACAAAATCATCAAAAAAAAAAAAAATGAAAAGGGTCATAATGACATCAAAAAAAGGGCCATAATTCCATCAAATCCAAAAATAGAGTAAGGATACCTGAACATAACCCCAAATTAATACATTGAACAATAAATGTAATAAACGATTAATCAAATTTTTTTTTTTTCTAAAAAAACTCAAAAACATCATTGAAATAACATCAAACACTAAGCAAAATGAAAAAAACAAAACAACATTTCCACCATTAATCAGAATAACATTGTTTTCAAATCTACAAAATAAGAGCAAACCTGTTTCTGAGCTCAAATGTGAAACGTGAACAAATCTTAGAAATGCTGGTAATCTTTCAGATCCAAACCTTTCGACAATTGTTAGCTGTATATTATTGTCCTTATCTATTTGTGTTGTAGATATATCTCTATCTCTATCTCCTTCTATAATTATTTCAATCTCATTGTATCTTTATCTTCTTATGTACCTATCTAGGTTCTTATCAGCCCTATATATACAGGCTTCTGCTATTGTATTATTCATTCAATTCAATATATCAGAATTACTCTCATAACATAGTATCAGAGCCTAGGGTTCCTCTCCTAGCCTCTTCTTCTTCTTTATCATATTTTTTTTATTTTATTTTTGGTCTAGCAGCTTTGATTCTGTCTCACGTTGGTTTCTATTGGGTTCTGCGTTTCTTGTCCATCACTGTTTCCGCATTTGGACTACACCAGCCTCTTCACCTCTTCAAGACGAAACCAAAGACACCAGAATCACCACCATCAGACATTCCATGCGCTCTCACGTGCCTCCCAAAGAGAAGCACGTCGGTTGATGTTGCTTCCACTCTCAGCACGCTTCCGCACGCGTCTCATCCAACTTCCATCAGCTTCGGTCCCTCGGCTTCCGCCTTAGCCAATCCGACCTCGGCTTAGCTGTCGGCTTCCACATCAACTGCCATCGGCTTCCGCATCAACCGAATCCTCATCGGCTTTTGCCTGACTTCTCCTAGCCGCGTGTCCCCTGCCTCGGTTTCCGTCCAGCTTCTTCAGCCGTTTACCTTTATCTTCAGCGGCTGACATCAGCCCTCATCAGCTGCTGACGTCAACCCGACTCAGCCACTATCTCTCTGCTGACATCATCACAGCTATAGTGCTGACATTAGCCCTACCTGTCCCTAAGGTTTTCCAGCCTTCTGATTCTGTTGGTGACTATCGTTTTGGCAATTATGGATCGTACTGAGAACATCCAATCTATTTGTGTTATCCTTGATGGGTCCAATTATGTTAGTTTGGCCCAAGCTCTCTCTAGCTTTATCAAAGGCAAACGCCTTTGGCAAATCATGACTGGTGCTCTTCTCAAACCCAACCAGAAAGAGGATAAGACTGACTCTCCATTCGATGACCGTCTTGACGAATGGGAAAGTAAGGATTATCAAATTATCACATGGTTCTGGGCTACCTCAGTTCCTTCCATCAACCTTTAGTTTGGACGCTTTCAGGAAGATGATTCCCTTGCCTCTCCTACCAAAAGCAATTGGAATTTCTTGAAGGAACGTTATCAGACCACTGGACATGCTCATCAGTATCAACTGTTGCAGACTCTTCATTGCATACGCCAAGCACCCGGTCAATCTCTCAATGACTTCTTATCCCAGATGTCGTCTGTTTGGGACCAGCTCGCTCTTTCTGAACTTCCATGGACTCATTCTGATGATGCACAATTATTTATTACTTACTGGAATCATCAGTGACTATTGCAGTTCTTATGGCTTTTCATAGCACTTTTGAGCTGTGCATGCTTCTTTGCTCCATCGTTTGCCCTTGCCCACTTTAGAGCAAGCCCATTACTGAGCTACTATTAGAGGAGACTCATTTTGGGATTCTCAAATCTCCAACCATGGATTTTGTTCTTGCTACGCCATCATCTCAAAGTTCTTCATCTCCTCAACCATCTAGTCTATGCAGTTATTGTCGCAACCGCGGCTTGCCAACCAATCATTCTCTTGTTCAGTGCTAGGTTCGCGAATGCTTGACGTGTCACAAGACTGCTCCAGGTCATCACCAAAGCAATTGTCCTCGAGCTCCTTCCACTACTTCATCTAAGACCAGGTCTTCTCGTTCTAGGTATCAGTCCAATTCTGGGCCATGGTTCTCGCTCCGCTGCTGTTGCCTCTGAGGGTTCTTTCTACTCACCATTCCACTGATTCCACTACTCATTCATTCTCTATGGATGATGTTGAGTCCATCATTAACCAGGTGCTCGCCAAATCTGGTACTCTCCCCTCTACTGCTCTTTTAGTGACCTCAGGTAACTCTTCATGGTATTTTGATTCCGTATGCTGTAATCATATGACTTCTGACTCCACTATGTTTTCTTCTTTCTCATTATCATCTTCTGTTCCCCCTATACACACTACTGATGGTTCTCATATGTCTGTTAGTCACATTGGCCCAATCTCTACTTCCACTGTGTCTCTTTCTGATACTTATCACATTCCTGCCCTTCAATTGAAACCTTTATCTCTGTTGGTCAGTTATGTGAACTTGGTCTAACCGTTACATTTTCTGCTAATGGTTGTTTGGTTGCAGGGACCCTCAGACGAGACAGATCCTTGGATAGGCTGTAAGCATGGACGTCTGTTCGAGCTTCTACATCTTCGCATTCCACACAAAGCATCTACTGCTGCTTCCTCTGCTGCATCTACTATGTCTTCTTTTCCATCTTTGGCATTGTCACTTAGGACATGTCTCTTTTAGTTATTTGAAACCTTTGGTTTCCAGTGGTCAGTTAGGTCGTGTCCGTTTTGAATAGGTCAATTGTTTATCTTGTCAAATTGCTAAACAACCTGCTTTACCTTTTAATCAAAGTACTTCTATTTTTACTGCTCTTTTTGATCTTGTACATTCTGATATTTGAAGACCTTCCCCCACGCCAACCATGGGGGGGTCAAGATACTTTGTGATTTTTGTTGATGATTTTTCTCGTTATGCTTGGATTTTTCTTCTCAAAAATCGCTTTGAACTTAAGCAGATTTATTATGATTTCTCTACCATGGTCCACACTTAGTTTTCTCGTACTATTAAGATTTTTCGTTCTGATAATGCTAAGGAGTACTTGGATTCTGATTTTCTTTCTTTTTTTCGAGCTTATGGTACACTATCTTCTGATTGATCTTGTGTAGGCACATCCCAACAAAATGGCCGAGCCGAACGGAAACACCGTCATATTCTGAACACTACCTGGGCTCTTCTCATCTCCTCTTCTTGTCCTGAAAAATTTTGGACGGAAGCTGCCCTCACTGCCATTCACACCATAAATCGTGTCCTTCTACCTATCATCGCTAACACTTCTCCTTACGAGCGCTTGTATGGTTCTCCTCCTGACTATACCACTCTTAAAGTTTTTGGTTCTGCTTGTGTTGTTCTACTCCAGCCTCATGAACACACTAAACTAGAACCTCGTTCTCGTCTTTGCTGTTTTCTGGGACATGGTATAGAACATAAAGGGTATCGTTGTTGGGATCCTATCTCCAAATGCCTTTGTATTTCCCATCATGTGGTCTTCTGGGAACACAAAATGTTCTCCAATCTTTCCAAGTTTCAACTACCATAGTCCACTCACTCACCAGCCTTTACCGATATTTCCATAGACTTGTTTTCTAATGAATTTGATGCAGATTCTAGCTCCATGCTTCCTCAGTTGCCTACGCCTATTGTCCATCCTGAGGATCCTGTGTCTGCTGACGGTCCTACGCCTTCTCTAGCTCTTGTGGAGGTTTCTCCATCTCCATCTCCCATTGAGGTTCCTTCTCCACTAGAGCGTTACTCTACACAGGTAATGCAACCTTCTGTTCTTCTCTGTGATTATATTGTTGGTTCCACTACCTTTTCCTCCCATGAACCTACTTCCTATCGAGAAGCTTGTTCTAACCCTCTTTGGCAACAAGCTATGACTGATGAACTGCAGTCTTTGGAAAGAGTACTGTTAGTTGCAAATGGGTTTACAAGCTCAAAACTCATTCTGATGGTTCCATTAAGCGTTACAAAGCTCGCCTTTTAGCCTGGGGATTTACTCAAGAATATGGGATTGACTATGAGGAAACATTTGCTCCTATTACTCGTCTTACTTTAATTCGCAGCTTACTTGCAGTTGCTGCTGTTCGCCACTGAAGTCTTTTTCAGATGGATGTCCAGAATGCATTTCTCAATGGTGACCTCATTGAGGAAGTTTATATGCAACCTCCTCTTGGTTCTTCTGTTCTATTAAACAAAGTTTGCAAACTTCACCGTGCTTTGTATGGTTTGAAACAAGCTCCGCATGCCTGGTTTGCCAAGTTCAGCTCCATCATTCGTGACTTTGGTTTTTCCTCTAGTGCCCATGATTCTGCCTTGTTTATACATAAGACGAAACGTGATACTATTCTCCTTCTCCTCTATGTGGATGATATGATTATCACTGGAGATGACACAGTGGGCCTTTCTAGTCTCAAACAGTTTCTCAATCGCCAATTTGAGATGAAAGATTTGGGTCTACTTAGCTACTTCCTTGGCTTGGAAATTTTTGAAGATTCCTCTGGTTATTTTCTTACCCAGGCCAAGTATACTTTTGATCTCTTGGCTCGTGTTGGCCTTACCGATTGCAAGATTGCCACTACTCCGGTTGATCCTCAGACTCATCTTACCCCCCTTGACGGTTCCCTATTGACTGATGCCACTTTATATCGTCAGCTAGTTGGCAGTCTGTTTATCTCACGGTTACTTGTCCAGATATTGCTTATGTTGTTTACATTGTCAGTCAGTTCATGGCTGCTCCTCGTTCTCCATACTATGATGCTCTGGTTCACATTTTACACTATCTCAAAAGAACCCTGTTTCATGGTTTCTAATCATGTGATTAAAATGTCATTTATCAGTAATGAATTTCTGTGTTTATGGCTTGCTTTATGATTTTCGGTGATGGTGGAAGTTCTAACATTCTGTGAATAGTACCTTGCTAATTTATGTTCCTCTGTTTCTAACAGTCCATTTGGTACAAGGGTGTAGTGTGAGAAAGGAAAAGGGAAGAAATTAAGGGAGTTACCCTTGTTTGTTCGGAAGGGGGGGGCGGCGCTACCATTCTCTTTCTGCCCAAAAGTGAGTAGAAAGGAGGGGGTAAAGGAAGGAAACTTGTTTATAGTATTTTTGCCCTTAATTTTTTTAATGTGTGAGATCCCTTCTTTCTTTCTACTCAACCAAACAAAAGGAAGGAAGGACATGTTCTGTTCCCCAGTAATAACTTGTTAATGCTCCCATCTTCCCTTCAATTTTCATTACTTGTATCAAATGGATACATTTATATACTTCTGACCCTGGTGAATGCATCTGGAACTTTGAAGGCTATTGCTGGGGAAGCTGGGGTACTTTTCTTTTACAGAGCAGGTTCTGAATTTGAGGAGATGTAAGTAATCCATTTTGCTACTATATATATTGAGTTACTGAAAACGTGGCTGAACTTGTGATTTTTATTGCCACCTTGAGGAATAACAATGTAAGGAAACAAAGATATTTGCATTTTTTTTTTTTGGTTGCTGATTTGTGATAAGAATCTTTAAGTTATTGTTACACAAATACCACTTCCTATCGGATTACTCTGTTACCTTGTAGCTAAAAATTGTGTAGATATAGAAAAAAGCCTTGCCCCTTCCCGAGGATGACAACAACCTAAGAGGAAACTGTTGTATGAAACTAATTTACTCTGTTATCCATATGTACCTCATTCTGTTCAAAACCATCCATTTCAACGAGTAACTGATGCAATGTTTTCTTTGTATGGCCTTCCCATTGCTTCCGTGTGGAGCCAACAGCATCAATTTCATCAATGAAAATGATGCAAGGAGCCTATTAAAGCAGTAATAAGTAAATGTGAAAATCAGTAAGTTTCTTTCTAAAACATACAAATGTTAAGAATTAGGGACAGATCCTGGGGTAAAAAAGAAAAAAAGAAAAAAAAAAAAGAGAAAAGATTCAGCATCCTAGACACCAGAAATTACATATAAGCAATCATCTGTTCTCCTTTTTCTCCTTACATTATTTCTCAATCACAGTTTTCTGGAGGAACAGCTCAATCACTCAAGAAAGTGCCCCCTTCATAGCCTTTGATCAAAATGGCTTATATCAGCAGAGACATAAATCACATAAATATTAAGATGAATAAAGGATAGTCCTAGCTTTGCGAGGACGGTGGCTGCTGCCAATAGGTGGTGGTGGGTTGATGCGATTATGGCTTCCATGTATATCTATTGAGGTTGAGGGCTTGAAAAAGATAGATGAAGTGGTTGATGGAGGATTGAAAATAAACTTGCCGACAACAAAGTTGAAATGCCACCAAATTGCGATATCAACCAACAATTTACGTAGAGAATCAAATGAAGAATTACATCAAGCGTGGTGCTGCCAAAATATAGAATTTATTTGCACAAATTTCACTTTTATCTTTTAGATCTATCAGACACAACATATTCAGGTATTAGCAAGTGACTCAAGTCATGGACTCGGTCGAAAGGCATCACATATATAAACATTTGTTAAGGTTTTTCTATTTCCTATCCTAGCACCATCGTGTCTTGGTTGTAGTTTTCTCATTTTTTTTCTTTCATTTTGTTCAAACCAGTAGAATCTTCAATTCTCTTTGAGAAAATAAATCTCTAGCACAATACAGTTACATGAGCAAGGACAGAAAACATACTGATATAAGTATGTTTGCGAATATGTGCAACATATAATAGGCACAAGAATCACAACATTTATAAGTAATGCAGAAACAGTCATCGCCACAATTATAGAGAACACAAAATAACCATGAATAGTTAGTTAAGCTAAAACATTTACATAACGTAATTTGAATAAACAAATTATTTACATGGCAGAAATTGAAATACAGGAATTACGTAAATAAGTAATCATAACTACGATATAAAACAGAATAGAACAGAGGTCACTGGAGTGACAGTCAAAATAGAGGTCAACGGATCCATGACAAATAGAGGACTACAAAGTGGCCAAACAGAGGCCAATGATTATTTAAGTCCCCCAAGGCATGGGACTCCCGTGGTAGTACTTACAGAAAATAATTGTTTACAAAATCATTGTCAAATAATTTCTAAAATTTAAACAAACGTATCCATGGGTTTCAATTTAAGTAAATAGAGTTCAAAAAATAATTAACGTAATTGAAATATAAATATAAGTTATAAAACATAACCTGTATGAAATAAATCATGGTAGTTCAAAACATACGTAAAATATATTATGGTGACTCAAGGTATAATATAACTCACCTTAAGATTGAGTCTTACTATTTCATTTCTATTTTTCCTATCTTTTTGAGACTCCCTTCTATGCAGTACCTCTCATAATTTTCCTTCTTTTTGGTACCTTTAACTTTGCTGCCTCGGCTTGCCTTATATACACAAGGCTTGTGCTTGTGATGACTCACCATCTGGTGAGTATCTTCATCATGATGACTAAATCTAAAATTATATATATTCTGTACAGGTGTCTTCACTCACAAATGCCACAATCCCTCCTAATTAATTCACAGGTTTGTTTGGATAACTATCTTATTATTATATTATTATTATTATTACTTTTATATCTATTTATTTAACTTTTGGTGTCACGTTGGTCCAATTCTTCAAATACTTCTATACTATTTATTTATTTAGTTATTTATTTATTGTTTTAATAATATATATCACATACAACCATAATTATAAATATTTATGTGGTATTTAATTAAACACTCAGGGTGTCACATTTCTCCCCTCTTAAATAAAAGTTTATCCTCAAACTTGACGTATCTTGTTTTTTTGAAAAGGTGTGGGTACTTGGTTCGCATTTGACTTTCAGTTTCCCACGTTGCTTATTCGATACGATGATTTCTCCACAGGACTTTTACAAGTGGTATGGTCTTGTTTCGGAGAACCTGATTACGATGGTCGAGAATCTGCACTAGTTGTTCTTCATACGAGAGATCTTCTTGAACCTTTAAGTCCTCATACTCTACGACATGCTTTGGATCTCGGAAATATCGCCGAAGTATTGAAACGTGAAACACATTGTGAACATTGGACATTTCAGGTGGTTGTGCAAGGCGATATGCTATAGGACCAATCCTTTCTAGTATCTCGATTGGCCTGATGTATTAGGGGTTTAATTTTCCTCTCTTTCCAAATCGAATAACTCCTCTTTTTGGTGAGATCTTGAGGAACACATAATCCCCTACTTGTAATTCCAAGTCCCATCTCCGTGTATCTGCATAGCTTTTCTGGCAGCTTTGGGCAGTGCAAATTCGCTGCTGGATGAGTTGAATTTTATCACTTGTTATTTGCACGATCTCGAGGCCTAACAGTTTCCTGTCTTTGACTTTTGTCTAACACAGAGGTGATCGACACCTCCTTCGATACAGTGCTTCGTACGGTGCCATTCCAATGCTTGCTTGGTAGCTGCTGTTGTAGGCGAATTCCACTAAAGGTAGGTGCTCATCCCAATTACCCTTGAGGTCTAACACGCATACACGTAGTATGTCTTCCAAAGTCTGAATTGTTCTTTTGGACTATCCATCAGTTTGCGGGTGATAAGCAGTGCTAAACTTCAGTGTAGTCCTTAAATCCTCCTACAATTTGTTCTAGAAGCGAGACACGAAGCGGGAGTCTCGGTCAGACACGATTGAAAGTGGGGTACCATGCAAATGAATAATTTCCTTGATGTATAAAGTGGGAAATTTATTAAGGGAGTATATGATTTTGATTGGCAGAAAATGCATAGACTTCGTCAATCGGTCTACTATAACCCATATTGCATCATTCTTCGAAAATGACTGCGGTAGCCTAACCATGAAGTCCATAGTAATGTGCTCTTATTTCCATTCAAGAATAGGGAGTGGTTGCAGCATTCTTGCAGGTCTCTGATGTTCTGTTTTAACACGCTGACAATGTAGACATTTGGAGACATGGCTTGCTATGTCTCTTTTCATTCCTGTCCACCAGTAGTGTTCCTTCAGATCATGGTACATTTTTGTGTTGCCAGGGTGAACTGCAAATCTCGAGCTATGAGCTTCCATCAATATCTTCTTCTTGAGTTTTGGAATGTCGAGTACGCAAATTCGATTTTAAAATTGTAGTATCCCATTACTTATAGTGAAATCAGGATCAAGCGTACTCCTTTGCTCCTCGTACTTTTTCTTCAAAAGTTTATTTTCACATTGGTGTGCTCTAATTTCTTTAATCAACGTAGGTTCCACAATTATGTTGGCAAGCAGTCCATTGATCTTGCGGGAAATGAGAGTACATGCCAAACTTCTGGTCGTCTTTCGGCTCAGTGCGTCTGCCACCATGTTAGCTTTGCCTGGATAGTGATGGATCTCTACATCAGTCTTTCATAAATTCTAGCCACCGCCGTTGCCTTATATTCAGTTCCTTCTGTGTAAACAGATATTTAAGACTCTTGTGGTCAGTGTAAATCTCGCAGGTTGCACTGTAAAGATAATGGCGCCAGATTTTGAGGGCGAAAATCACCGCGACCAATTCAAGATCATAGGTTGGGTAGTTTCTTATATGAGTCTTTAGTTGGCGTGAGGCATAAGCAATGACCTTTTCATTTTGCATGAGAACACAACCCAAATCATTGTATGAGGCATCACTATAAATTACGAACCCATCTGCTCCTGTAAGGAGTACTAGTATAGGAGCTGACACAAGTTGACTTTTTACTTCTTGGAAGCAACGCTCCTGTTTGTCAGTCCATTCGAAGGATGTGTTCTTCTAAGTTAATTGGGTCAAGGATGATGCTATTTTTGAAAAATCTTGCACGAAGCGTCGATAATAGCTAGCTAGACCTAAGAAACTTCGAATTTTTGACACATTAGTAGGTCATGGCCAGTCTGCGATTGCTGTAACTTTTTGGGGGTCAACCGAGATGCTATCCTTGTTAATGACGTAACCGAGGAATTGTACACTAGTGATCCAAAATTCGTATTTCTTCAACTTGGCATAAAGTTTGTGATCACGTAGTGTTTGGAGAACCGTTCGCAAGTGCTGTTCATGGGCCTTTGGTGACTTGGAGTATATAAGGATGTCATCAATGAAGACGATGACGAACTCATCAAGATAGGGTTTGAACACTCGATTCATGAGGTCCATGAAAGCAGCTGGAGTATTTATGACGCCAAAAGCCATGACAAGAAACTCGTAATGCCCATAACGAGTTCTGAGGGCTATCGTTTCGATGCTTTCTATTTTGACTTTTAGTTGATGATAGCTAGAACGCAAGTCGATTTTGGAGAATACCTGAGCGCCTTGCAGTTGATCGAACAAGTCATCGGTTCGTGGCAAAGGGTACCGATTCTTGATGGTGACCTTGTTTAGCTCCCGGTAATCAATGCATAACCTCATCGTGCCATCCTTTTGCTTTACGAATAGTATTGCAGCTCCCCAGGGTGAGGTACTAGATCGAATGAAACTTTTTTCCAGAAGTTCCTGGAGTTAAGTCTTCAGTTATTTTAATTCCGTCATTGACATGCGGTAAGGGGCTTTTGACACTGGTTGGGTACTAGGTTGAGTTTCAATGGTGAATTCGATTTCCTGGTCAACCGGGGGTACCAGCTAGATCTTCAAGAAAGACATTCGAGAATTCTCGGACCACGGTGATTGCATCAACGGTGGGGACCTCTTTTTGTGTATTGATCACATAACAAATATAACTACAACAACCCTTTCTTAGAAGTCGTTGGGCTGTCATGGAGGATATAAGACAGGGAGGGTTGGAAACTCCAGTCCCATCAAAGATAAGCTCGGGTTTGTTTGGTAACCTGAAGGAAACATTTTTGGCTTTACAATCAATAAAGGCATGGTTGGTAACTAGCCAATTCATCCCTAAGATCACATCAAAGTTCCCAATGCGGAGGGGAATCAAGTCTACGTATAAGGTTTTGGCTTTTAAGGATATAGTACATGATCTGTACACATTAGTACTACATGCAAAATTAGGAGAAGGAAAAGACATAGACAATATATATCCTAAGGGTTTGGGTGTTGATGCCAACTTAGCAACAAAGTGTAGTGCAACAAAAAAATGAGTTGAACCGGAGTCAATACATACATGAGCTAAATAACCACAAACAGAAAGTGTACCTGACACAACATTTTCGGTAACTTCCGATTTTCCAGGTACCAAGGAAAAGCCCTTCTTTGGTGTTTTTGGTCCTTCCTCACTCCTCCAGGTCCTGCGGGTTTTTTGACTGGTTCAGAAGGGCCGGTTGTAGGATTGGTAAGCTTTGGACAATCCCTCAGCAAGTGGCCAACTTGACTGTATTTAAAGCATGCTCCTGTATCTCGATGGCATCGTCCCCAATAAGCCCTTCCACAAGTAGGACAAGTTGGAATAGTGCCACCTCAGGGGTCAGTAAGACCTTGATTGCCTAAACTGGTTGCACCCGTATTTATCCTCTTAGGAGGCGCAACACCAGATCTTCTATTGTCTCTTTCCCAAAATTGTTTCTTTTGGCTTGGTTCCCCCGAACGCGAGACTTTAATCCCGTTTTCTGCAATGTACACTCAGTCTACCACTTCCGCATAGGTTGGCAGTTTCAAAACCTCAAGCCTATCTTTGATTTCAGCATCCAATTCTGCTTCAAATTTTCTTACTTTTCAAGCTTCGGTGGGGATGACATATGTCACAAACTGAGCGAGTTGTGTGAACTTGCTCTCGTATTTGGCCACCGTCATGGTTCCTTACTTTAGATGTATGAATTTCGACGCCTTTTGTTCCCGCAACAAATCTGGGAAGTATTTTGCATAAAATACTTCCAAGAATCTTGCCCAAGTCACAATTTCTTCTTTCTCTAAGATGAGAAGCCACCATTCCTGCGCATTGTCTTTGAAAGTGAACGTGGCAAAAGTTACCTTCTGTCTTTCGGTGCATGGTAAAATGCAAAAAATCTTTTCCATGTCTTTAACCTAAGCGTCTGCTACCATTGGGTCTGGATCGCCGGTAAATGTGGTGGGTTTTAGATCCTGAAATTGTTTTATGGTAACTGGCTCTTCTCGCCGTTCTGGCATCCCATTGTTGATGTTGGTCTACAAGGCTTGCAAAAAGCTAGTAACCGTTCTTTCCATGATTCTTTCCATTGAATCAGTGCCACTAACTGATGAGTCACTTCCGTTTCCATTACTGGCCATTCTACAAAGTAATAAATGAGATATTACATTCATAACGCAGCATATATATTGCATATCTAAAATACCAACTTTGCTATTTTTGCAAATATAATATTACATCTTTGTTCCAAAATAAAAAAAATTGTGTTAGTGTCTCATTCATGTGATACAAAAACAAAAGAGGGATCAGAACTCATCATGGTTAGCTTATAAAAAGTTTTCTTGTACCAAATCTAGAGTGGTGGGTCAAATGAGTCAAACAACCACGGAAAGTAGTATTGCATAAAAAGCTCAAATTCTCATCCTAATTGTACCACACCAAAACACATCCACGCTGTCTGGACGGTGCAAACAGGAACGAACTGTATGTAGCCCCAAAATGCTCGATCAACTATCTATCTTGGTTGCTCAATGTATGACAGGTCATTATTAAAATCAACATTTTGAATATTAATAATTTCCAACGGGTTAAGGACAGTGGTAAAAATGTAGTCCTCGGGGTATACATTTCCCCTTCTTGCCACAAAATTTGGGGGCAAATGGCCAACAATGTAGTGCGGGCGATCATATCCTGGGGCAAGACCGAGGACACGGGTGGGTTCGAGAAATATTATGCCAAAAGTATGGGGAACACAAAATAATCATGGATAGTTAATTAAGCTAAAACATTTACATAATGTAATTTAAATAAACAAATTATTTACATGGCAAAAACTGAAATACAGCAATTACGTAAATAAATAACCACAACCACGGTACAAAACAGAACAGAACAGAGTTTACTGGAGTGTCAGTTAGAACAGAAGTCAATGGATCCATGACAAACAGAGGACCACAAAGTGGCCAAACAGAAGCCAATAGTTATTTAAGTCCTCCAAGGCATGCGACTCCCGTGGTGGTACTTACAGAAAATAATTATTTACAAAATCATTGTCAAATAATTTCTAAAATTTAAAGAAATATATCCATGGGTTTCAATTTAAGTAAATAGAGTTCAAAATATAATTAACGTAATTGAAATATAAATATAAGTTATAATGCATAACTTGTATAAAATAAATCATGGTAGTTCAAAACATACGTAAAATATATTTTGGTGACTCAAAGTATAATATAACTCACCTTAAGATTGAGTCTTACTATTTCTTTCCTACTTTTCCTATCTTTTCAAGACTCCCTTCTATGCAGTACTTCTCCTAATTTTCCTTCTTTTTGGTACCTTTAACTTTGCTGCCTCGGCTTGCCTTATATACACGAGGCCTGTACTTGTGATGACTCACTATCTGGTGAGTATCTTCATCGTGATGACTAATCTAAAATTATATATATTCTGTACAGGTGTCTTCACTCACAAATGCCACATTCCCTCCTAATTAACTCACAGATTTGTTTGGATAACTATCTTATTATTATTATTATTTATTTATTTATTTATTTAACTTTTGGTGTCACGTTAGTTCAATTCTTCAAATACTTCTATACTATTTATTTATTTAGTTATTTATTTATTGTTTTAATGATATATATCACATACAACCATAATTATAAATATTTATGTGATATTTAATTAAACATTCAGGGTGTCACAAAATAAACAGTATATTATTACTATTTGTCAAATAGTATATTATTATTATTTATTTTTCCAACCAAAATATTATTTTGTAAAACCACAGAAAATAATTTCTGTAAGAAGAAGAAAGAGAAAAGGAAACAAACGAAAAATTATGTATAAGCAGAATAATTCGAATATGTCTTAAGATTGTTAGAACAATCTTCTATGTAAAATAAGTAAGTTGAAACCAAATCAAACAAATAAAATAAATCACTTACCGAATTTATTTACTAAAATGAAAAATACAAAATAGATCAAGTTGAGTGTGTGATACTCTGTTCTTAAGACAGATTCGCCCTGCTTCGGTACTTACGGATAAAAAACGTCTATCTCCTAGGATACAATGATCTACACAAATTGCAGTAGCACTCCAAATAATTTGTACGACGAACAAAACCTGTGTTCTATACTCTTTTAATTTTTCCTAAAAACTAGTATGAAGAGAATTTATGTAAAGGAGCAAAACCGGGAGGGAACCAAAAGAATTTCAGATTTTTTTAGGATGTAGAAATCTGCTGGAAAGGCTTGGTGTTTATAAGCAGATAGGTGACCATTCAAAAGGGCCGAATAGGTGCAAAACAACCTGAACAGATGCAATCTTCAAACTGAACAGGTATGGTTTTGAATTTGAATTTGTTGACACAGGTTTAAATTTGTTCGAACTGTTGGGCAGTTTAGAGTAGTTTAAACAGTTGGAAATTGGACAGGAGGAGGCTTGTTTGGACAGAAAAATTGGGCGCAAAAATTAAATTAATTTCGTTTTGAAATTCAAATAATTTTTTTCCTGCGAAAATTTGAAAAAATTCAAATAAATTTTGTCCCAAAAATTAATGTTAGAACCGACCTGACCCACACTCACACACACACCCGCGCCCGGCACGGTGGCGGAGTGCACATGTGGTGCTTTGAGCCAAAGTTCACTTTATCCATAACTTCTCCCTTCTACAAACTTGGGGTGCTTCTTGGAGCCCAACCCAAGTATTCCCACCTAGAGCTTATATACCCATATAAGCTCACTTAAAGTTTCAATGTGGGATAAGCCTTACAAGGAAACCCACATTTTATTCTTTAATTGTCCATTCCACGAACCCGAAAACGACGAAACGACGTCAACTTCTCATTCACTCATAAATGGTTTTAACGAACCGTCTTCATTGTGTGACTTGCCACGCGACAATGAACATATCACCTCTTTGGACCCATCTTAAAAGACGTGTAGGCCCCATCCAAATTTGGGCTCAAAGTTAACCCAATTTAAGCCTATAAAACCATATTGTTTTCCAACAATGACAGAAACAGTTAGCAAAGGGAATGTGATCTGTTATATGCATGATTATGATGAGCACATGTATCCATGGTCAACTACCTTGTGGTCTCCAACCTTGAGCAATGTTTAAGGGAAGCCTTGAGGCACCAAAACTCTATGAAATCATCTTGGTCAACAAATAAAGTCTTCTATATAAGCATTACTCTCTTCACATTGAAGGTAACTTAATCCAACTTGAACTAACTTAGTGGAACTCAATCCATTTCAACATAAACACTCTTTATTTTGCTCTCCCTACACTTAGAGAGAGTCTTTTATTTTTTCTAATCACTCATTCCCATGTCGAAGGGATTTTTTGGCCAATCCCGGCTGGACAGCTCTGACGGTGTTCTGTGTTATAAGTCCCCAGTTCTTAGATAGTCCATTTCATCTATAGAACTCCGATCCACTTTCATCTATAGTGTGGGATTTGGCACACACAAATGTTTTAACTATTCTATGCATAGGTAACTTTTTTTCTTTTTTTTTTTTTTTTCCTTTGTAATTTCACAAGAGGTTAAAATAATGATTTTGTGATTGAGCCGTTAAAGCTTGAACGGCCATCTGATCGTCTACCGAATCAGCGGCTTGAATTGCGTCTTCTAATTTGGACCTAGATATTTGGTGATGATCCTGACGTTTATCTTGTGGAGCCTCAAAGCTGCAAAGCCAAATTAATCTGCTTCAAAAATAGTGATTGCCATCTATATATATATATATTATATAAGAAAAAAAAAAAAAGAGAAGAGTTTTTAGGAAGAAGCCTTCTAAGAGTTTCAAACCATCATTTTAAAATTATTGAATTTTTTTAATTTTAAATAATTAAAAAAATTCTTATTGGCTAACTTTTATTTTACAATCTCATATCAAAAAAAAAAAAAAAAAGTGAATTGTTTCATCTGCATAAAATTAATCTTATACTCTCATTAATATAAGCAAAATGAGATTTTTAGTGAGAAACATTATGATCAATATCTCATATTAATTTTTTTTGATTTTCTTAATCTTAAACAATTAAGAAAATCCTTATTGGCTAACTTTCATTTAACTTTTGTTTTACAATCCCACAAAGAGGTTTTGATTTTAAAAATAATTTTGTATGAGATTTTGAAACTCTCATAGTATCTCTCCTTAAAAGTATTCTTTTATAAAATATATAAATTCCATTTACCTTTTATTTTACAATCTCACATCGGTAAAAAAAAGAAAAAGCAAATTGTTTCGCTTATATATAGTTAATCTTGTACTCCCATTTACATAAGTAAAATGAGATTTTTAAGTGAGAAACCTTATGATCAATATCTCATACTATTTTTTTGATTTTCTTAATCTTAAACAATTAAGAAAATCCCATTGGGTAGCTTTCATTTAGCTTTTATATTACAATCCTACATACAAGTTTCGATTTCAAAAATAATTTTGTATGAAATTTTAAAACTCTCATAATATCTCTCTTTAAAAGTATTCTTTTGTAAAATATATAGATTCAATTTATCTTTTATTTTATAATCCCACATCGGGAAAAGAAAAAAAAAAGTGAATTGCTTCACTTACATAAAATGAATCTTATACTCTCATTTATATAAGTAAAAATAGATTTTTAATGAGAAACCTTATGATCAATATCTCACAACAATTTTTTTATTTTATTTTTTTGATTTTCTTAATCTTAAACAATTAAAAAAATTTCCATTAG
>CM069906.1:87637910-87660682 GCA_036172215.1 Camellia granthamiana
GTTGTATCCTGTTTCTAACTGTTTAGTTTCTTCCAATTAATCGTTTCCATTGTTTATTTGATTAATCTAGTTTTCGGTTCCATCTTAATCACCCACGAGATCAGTCTGTTATCCACCTGGTTTTTGTCACCCACTTCCATTTTCTGTCCGGAGTAAGTCCTTAGAGTTAGGCAGTGTGGACATTTAGGATAGGGTCTGTGCGAAACCATTATGGTCTGTGGTAACTTGACAAGAATAGGGTATGTATTAAGATATCTGTAAAACTGATTAATTAGAAAGAACAATGAGTCGATTATTTCGAAGTAACTCATCAGTCAGTTCTAGGTCAACCACTTTGCCTTCAATACCTAATCAAGGATTAGTAATTAATGAAGAAGATGTTGAAATACAAAATGATCAATTTAATAGAGATTGGAATATACCGAAATTACAAATCAAAGAAATTTATAAAACAACATTTCTACAGAATGTTTTTAAAGTTGCATTACATGTTAAAACAATTGAACAAGTTTATGCTTTAGAAAAACCTCGAGAAACTTGCCAGTTATTTGATACTAAATTAATTAAAAGACACAGAGATAATGGTTACAATTTTATTCACATTGGTCTAATCCAAGTTGGTCTTAATCCACTCACACCTGTTGGAAAAAATACTTCTGTTTTATTATGCTTAAGAGATGCTCGTTTTCTTAATTATAATGATAGTCTAATGGGAATGATGGAAACTGGTCTTCATAAAGGTCCAGTACATTTTAATTGTTTTCCTAATTTTACACTCAGTTTAAGTGATCCAAATATTTTACATGCTTTAACATTAAATATTCAACTACATGGTTCATTTACTAATATGATGGCTAAGACACATAATATTGCTTTAATTTATCGTGTTCACTATAAATGTATGCAAACTAATTTAAATGTTCATGCTCTGCATAAATCACCTAAAGATAAAACTTTACTTATTCAAAGTAGTAGTCATAATGAATCACATATTAATATTCCTAAAATGATTGAATGGAAAGATATAGATTTACCTGATGAATGGATTACTGTTAATGAAAATTACAAACATAATCAGCAACAATCCTCTGAACAAGATATTAAAGATATTAGACAATTTAATGATGGTTCTGTTCATATTAAATTTAACCGTAGTCAATCCTCTAGACATAGTACATCTAGTGTCCCTAGCGAAATAGGAACTGAAGATGAAATATTCACCACACCTCTATTTAGAAAAAATAGTCAACTCAATATTGGTCCAACCATAGGTCCTACAATCAATCCAAAATTAAAAGGAATTGATAATTCCTCAACTTCTCAAATAAGTAAACCTGTTTATTCTACACATACTCATTTCCTTGATGAAGAAGTTCATTCGACTAACTCTCCGACTCAAACTGATATGGAAGACTTTACACCACCTGTCAATCCCCAATTATTGACAATTAAAAAGGAATTTACTCCCAATCTTGATAAATTACTTATTGATTTTAAATCTAAAGCTAATCGCACCCAGCGCCATGCTTATTATGCTAAATATACTTCTGCTCAAATGTCTCAAATCTCCCAAGAATGGTATAATTTTATGATTCAATATGGTTTTGAATTACCTTTACTTGAGTATGAAGAAAAATATTATAAAAAACTTAATACTATTACTAAACATAAATGGAAAACTTCTGCTACCACTACTGTTAGCTCTAGTCATCCTCCCTTAGAGAAGATTATCCTTACTCAACAAGGATCTGAAATCACTGCTTCGCCTTTTAAATTACCTAGTAATGATGATAATGAACTTAAAAAGGTTATTGAACAAAATAATTATACTAATCAATGTTTAAATACGATTGGCAAACAATTGGACAAAATTGAAACCAATTTAGAATCTGTTCACATCTCATCATCTAAACAACCTTTAGATGCACCTTTGCTCAACTTACCAAGTAAACGATCCAACCGTCCTAGCTTAGTTACAAATGACCAATCATCTACTGTCCAGGCTATTGAAACACTATTTAAAAAATTATCTGTACCAGATACTCCCTCACCTTCCAAAGATAAAGGTCTTACTGTTCTAAATCAACACTTCGATATAGATCCTACTTTTACTCCATCCGACACCGATAATGAGATCAATCAATTAGCTCAACAATTCCAAGTTACAAAAATCCATTATCCAAAAGTTAATCCCCAAACTACTAAGAATTGGTATAATAAACCTACTCCTGTTGATTTACAATTTGAAGAAAATAATATTAATAATCAATTTTCTGTTTCTGCTAAAAGATTATACGAATGGAATATTGATGGTCTAAGTGAAGATCAAATCCTTCAAAAATTAAATCATTTATCTATGGTCTCCAACAGTTATCTCTCGAACTATCCCCAATATACTCAACCTGAAATTGTTACTTTAATCACTACTGGTTTTACTGGTATGCTCAAATCTTGGTGGGAAAAATATTTAACTGAATCTCAAAAAGATTCCATCATTTATGCTAACCAAACTGATGATCAAGGATTACCTATATTTGATGAAAATTTAGGATGTTGCCAACCTGATGGTATTAACCAATTAATTTATACAATCATTCGACATTTTATTGGTACACCAACTAATATATATTCCCGCATCCATGATCAACTTAGTAATCTTACTTGTCCAACCTTAAGTGATTTTAGATGGTATAAAGATGTTTTTACCTCTCGAGTTATGTTACGGGAAGACTGTACTAAATCATTCTGGAAAGAAAAATTCATTAATGGATTACCCAGTTTATTTGCTCACAAAATCCGAGATGTTCTTAGTCAACCTAATGGTGTTATTGAATATGATAATTTAACATATGGTGATATAATAGGCACTATTCAAAAAGAAGGTTTAAAAATGTGTATTGATTTAAAACTTAGTCAAAAAGCTTCTAAAGATAAACATAAGGCTAAATATGAATTAGGCAATTTTTGTGAACAATATGGATTACCTCCAGTTGCACCCTCTCGTAGGAAATCACATAAATATTCAAAACATAGAAATTATAAATCTAAGTATTATAATAAATATAAGAAGCCTTATTCACCTTCTAAATCTAATGACAAATTTTATACTAAACCTAAAAAGAAATATCATAAAAATAAATCACATCCAAAATCTAATAAAGACATTACCTGTTATAATTGTGGTCAAAAAGGTCATTATGCTAATAAATGCAAAGAAAAACAAAAACTCAAAGATAGAGTTAGTCAACTCCAAATTAATGAAGAATCCAAAATTCAATTATTTGAAATCTTACAATTAAATCAATCTGATACTGATTCCTCTTCTGTTCCTCCTTCTACATCCAGTTCCCCTTCTGATAATGATCAATCTGATTCTGATAACCAACATAATCAAATTACTTTAGGATGTACAGATGTTTGTTGTAAACCTGTTAAACAGGTCTCTGTTCTAACCAAACATACTCAAGAAGAATCTGCTTTAATCGATTTAATTAGTAAATTGGATGATCCTCAATTAAAACAACAATATATTGATAAATTAAGAAATGTATTACTTCAAAAAGATACTAAACCTACGTTTAATAAACCTATTATTAGTTTATCTAAAACTTTAGAAAAATTTAAAAATAAAACTAAAGACGTTACACTTCAAGATTTACAATCTGAAATAAATCACATTAAACAAACTATCCGAGAACTCCAAAACAAAGATAATAAATTAGAAAATGAAATCATTAATATTAAACTTAAACAAAACTTAAATGATTTTCAACCTAATCCAAAATCACCCCAGAAATCTGACACCCATTCTGATTCTGAATCTGATCACACAAATCCTGATAAACTTATTTTTGATAATAGATCCCAAGCTACTAACCTTGAAGATAAAAGATTAAATTTACTTAATAAAATTTTTATGCAAAAATGGTATTCACGAATTAAAATCATAGTTGAAGACTTTGAATTAGATTTGGTTGCATTAATTGATACTGGTGCGGATTTAAATTGTATTCAAGAAGGATTACTTCCTACTAAATATTATCACAAATGTCAAGAGAAATTAACCTCTGCTAATGGTAGTAAAATGCATATTAAATATAAATTACCTAAAGTACATGTTTGCCAAAATGATGTTTGTTTTAACACCACGTTTGTTTTAGTTAAAAATATGACTGATCGAATAATTTTAGGAACACCCTTCATTTCATTATTATATCCATTTACCACTTCCACTGAAGGAATTACTACTCATGTTTTAGGACATCCTGTCACATTTAAATTCTTATTTCCACCTGAACCATTAGAATTAAATCAATTACAAGATTGTTCTATTACTCATACTATTAATCGATTAACTCGACATATTAATTTTCTTAAAGACGAAATTAATTACAAAAGAATTGATCAACAATTAACTGATCCTGTTCTTATTTCTCAAATTAATGATTTTAAATTAAAACTTGAATCAACTGTTTGCTCATCTTTACCTACTGCATTTTGGCATAGAAAAAAGCATGTTGTTACTTTACCATATATTAAAGGTTTTCATGAACGACAAATCCCTACTAAATCCCGACCTATTCAAATGAATCATGAATTGTTAGAAATGTGTAAAAAAGAAATTAATGAATTATTAAAAAATAGAATTATTAGTCCCAGCAAATCACCATGGTCTTGTCCTGCTTTTTATGTTAACAAAAATGCTGAATTAGAACGAGGTGTTCCTCGCCTCGTTATTAATTATAAACCATTAAATGCTGTTCTTGAATGGATTAGATATCCTATTCCCAATAAAAAAGACCTAATTAAAAGACTTAATCAAGCTGTTATTTTTAGTAAATTTGATTTAAAAAGTGGTTTTTGGCAAATCCAAATTCATCCTAAAGATAGATATAAAACTGCCTTTAATACACCTTTTGGTCAATATGAATGGAATGTCATGCCATTTGGATTAAAAAATGCTCCCAGTGAATTTCAAAACATAATGAATGAAATATTCAATCCATTTAGTCATTTTTCAATCGTTTACATTGATGACATATTAATCTTTTCCAAATCCATTAGTGAACATTGGAAACATTTAACTGCATTCTTTTATACCATTAAAAGTCATGGTTTAGTCATTTCTGCCCCTAAGATTAAATTGTTTCAAACTAAAGTTAGGTTTTTAGGTTATGATATTCACCATAATACTATTCTCCCAATTAGTCGCTCTATTGAGTTTGCGTCTAAATTTCCTGATGAAATTCTTGATAAAACCCAATTACAACGGTTTTTAGGATCTCTCAATTACATTGCTGAATTTTATAAAGACCTTCGGAAAATCTGTCAACCATTGTTCGATAGGTTAAAGGATAATCCTCCTCCTTGGTCTTCTGCTCATACTGCTGTTGTCCAACAAGTCAAACAATATGTTAAGTCCCTTCCTTGTCTTGGTATTCCTACTGAGAACTCATTCAAAATTATTCAAACTGATGCTTCTGATATTGGTTATGGTGGCATTCTACTTCAGAAGGTCACTCCCCAGTCCTCTGAACAAATTGTTCGCTATCATTCTGGTGTCTGGAATAAAGCACAATTAAATTATAGTACTATTAAAAAAGAAATTTTATCTACTGTTTTATGTATTCAAAAATTTCAAGATGATATTTTAAATCAAAAATTCTTACTTCGTGTTGATTGCAAATCTGCTAAATATGTTTTGGAAAAAGATGTTCAAAATCTTGCTAGTAAACAGATTTTTGCCCGCTGGCAATCTATTTTAAGTATTTTTGATTTTGATATTACTTATATCCCTGGTTGTCAAAATTCCTTGCCTGATTTTCTTACCCGGGAATTTTTACAGGGGGGTAAGGGATGAGTGCTACTCCACATATTTCCTATGTTAAAACCCAAATTACCCATTTCCAAACCTTGATCAAACAAGTTAACCGCCGCATTAACCGCCTTAAATCAGCCAGACCTACTACTAAAAGAGCCCAATACATTATTCACCACCAATTACAAGCTCGACGCAATTTACGCCATAATTATTATAATGATCTATTTTATTACCAGAATTATTTAGATCTTCTTTCTGGTTGCTAATCTTTGTTTCCTATTCCACAGATGTCTCGTCCAAGGCCTCCTTCCAAGGCTTTGGTCCCCTCTTCTAGTTCCAGTAAACCTAATCAACTTATAGTTCCTCCTCCTTTGGCATCAGCCAAATCCATTGACTTAGTAAACCGTTACCATACTCTTGGTACTATTCACCGTCCTGATTACTCCTCTGCATTGGCTAATGATCCTTTTGCTTCAAGCCAATCAGTTTCAGTTACTCCACTTCCAATTACCCAAGTTCGCCCATCCCGAACTGAGTACACCAAATCACATGTTACTAACCTGTTCTACAAAGAACCTAGTCACCCCAGAAGTCAAACCATTAATGAAATTGCTCAATTCCATTTTGGCTCTGGATGTCATTTTATTTCTTCACCTCCAGAGAAAAACCTCTCTTATTACAAAGATATCCTGCTCAACCACCGTTCCATTTTGATCAAACCCATTCAGGATCGAGTATATGCTTATAAGATCCTATACCATTCACTTTATATTCACAACATTGTTTCTTTAGCAGAATGGGGAAATCCTAATCTGCTTCGTGATCTCCCTGGTCATTCTATTCAATATAATTACCATGATTATGTTGATGCTTGGTTCAAATTGTTCTTGTACCAAAATGAGTCATTCAGTCACTCCTGGTTCATCTCCTTTGATCAAAAATTCAAATCCGAGTTACCAACCTGGTTTCTGAGATGGTGGACTCATTATGGCCCCATTTCAGATATTCTCCCAAGTTCCCTTAATGAAACAATTGCATACTTTGCTGCTGTTTACCCATTCACTGCTCATCAAAAACAATTTCCTATATTGCTCACTTTTATATCCAAATACAAAATTCCATGGATATTCAAATGGCATTATGGAATTGATGATAACATAATTATTCGACAACACTCAGTTAAATGGTGGGCTAAGTTCAATGTGCCCAGGATTATTGAAATTGTTTATGAGGAATTTCCTCCTGATACTTGTGCTCCAACTCCTGCAATAGTCAAAGCCCAACAGAATCCAACTACTGCAATCAGTCAAGGAAGTCAGCCCAGTCTTCCTCCGGTCAATCTTGGCAGTCCCTCATCTAGTGACTCCAAGCCCAAATCATCAAAGATCAAATCCAAGGGAAAGTCCAAAGTCCCAAGGGTTCTGGACCAACCCAAGTCAAAGTCCAAATCACAGGCTCAGTCCAGTATTCAACCTCCTGCTCAGCCCATTGTTCAACCTGGATCCACCAGTGATCAATTGCTTCAAATGGCCCGTCTCCTAGTAGATCAAGCCCAAGCCCAATTAAAAAATGAACAATCTCCTGCACCAGCCCAACAGTCTAGTTCAGAAGATAGTTCAGACAGTTCAGAAGGATCCACTAATCAACCTGGCTATGATCGTCCTGAGTTTCATGATGCTCAAGACCCATTTGCTTGAAATAATCAACATAGGATTCTTTATAAATATAAAATTGACTTCAATCAATACTCTTTTGAGAAAAGCTGTCAATTTATATTTATTCTGATTCCTTTATTCACATGCTGCAACTATTCAATCAAACAGCCGAAAGCAACCGACAGCCCTGCTCAGTCTTCAATGCTGCCAGCTGCTTTCATCATTCAGCCAGTTCACATGCTGCATAGTTCCCAGTTCACATGCTGCATAGTTCCCCAGTTCACATGCTGCACAGTTCCTAGATCACATGCTGCATAGTTAATTTTATTTTCTATATATTTGTAATCGTCTGTAATCACTCGGCACCTTCTTTTCTTCAACCCTTCAGTTTGTGAGAAAAAACAGATTCTGAGTGAGGTTTACTTTCCCATGTTCTGTACCAATTAAAGATCCTTGCAGATTACAACAATTGTAAGTGCAAGTTATTTCTGTATTAATTAAATGTTTTAATATATTATGACTTGAATTATATTTTGGTTTGGAATAATATTCACATTGATAGGAGTGTAAAATTAGTCCGTGCCTCGTGGCTGCTCGAAACCCGCCCACGGCTCGTGGGCGGCCCGAGGCGAGTTTGGCCATTTTTTTTTAATTCTTTTTAATTTTTTTTACCAAAATTTTATTATTTTCCACAAAAAAAAAAACACTAGGCCTCGGCGCGGACCGAGCCTCGGACCGAGCCTTGAATGGGCCTTAACCGTGCCGATGGGCCGGGCCAGGGCCGGGCTTCAAAGTGATGGCCCAGGCCCTAGCCTAGGGTCTCGGACTAGGCTCGAGCCTAGGTCCAAACGAGCCTTTCTCGGGCCAGGTCGGGCTAGCCCATGGGCCAAAAAATTAGGCCCATGCCCTAGCCCTGGCACAAGGGTATTTGGGCTTTGGATGGGCCGATGGATCGAGCCTCGGGTTGGCCCGGTGGGCCTGGGCCTAGCCTCAAGCTTAGGTCGGGCTTGGGCGGGTTTCGGGCAGCCACGAGGCGCGGGCTAATTTTACACTCCTATCAATGTGAATATTCACATTGTCAACGAGCCGGGCCTGCCCCGGGCCGCAGGCGGGCTTTTGGCCGCCCATGAGCCATGGGCCAATTTTATACTCTTATCAATGTGAATGTTAATATGTCAATATGAATATTCATATTGTCAATAGGCCAGGCCGGGCCCGCCCCGGGCCGCCCACGGGCCGTGGGCGGGTTTCGGACAGCTATGAGGCGCAGGCTAATTTTACACTCCTATCAATGTGAATGTTAACATGTCAATGTGAATATTCACATTGTTAACAGGCCGGGCCGAGCCCGCCGTGGGCGGGTTTCGCGCAGCCACGGGGCGCGGGCTAATTTTACACTCCTATCAATGTAAATGTTAACATGTCATTGTGAATATTCATATTGTCAACGGGCCGGACCGGGCCTGCCCCGGGCCGCGGGCAGGCTTTTGGCCGCCCATGGGTCACAGGCCAATTTTATACTTTTATCAATATGAATGTTAACATGTCAATGTGAATATTTACATTGTCAACGGGTCGGACCGGGCCCGCTTCGGGCCGCCCATGGGCTGCGGGTGGGTTTCGCGCCGCCACGGGACGCGGGCCAATTTTACACTCCTATTAATGTAAATATTAACATGTCAATGTGAATATTCACACTGTCAACGGGCCAGGCCCGCCCCGGCTCACGGGCGGGTTTTAGGCCGCCCACAGGCCAATTTTACATTCCTACCGATGTGAATTTTAAAATATGAATGTTTACATCATAAAATTGCTAACCGTTCAAAAAGTATTTATAAAGGTATCAAAATTAAATATAAGGGTATAAGTGTCCAAGAAAATAGTGTAAATCAAGAAAAATGATTTTATGAAATAAAACTATACATACATGGGATTAAATGGGTTAAAAAATTCGTTCATGGATTTCTTAAATTAAAACATTTCTAAATGAGATTTATCAATAATTTTTCCTTAATTTTAAATTTAAATTATTTTTTTATAACACGCCTCTTGTACCAATAAATTTAAAAATATATATAGATATATATTATCAACTGCTAATTACAAATTAAAAATAGATAAATACTATAAAAAAAGAAGAGGTTGCTGCTGCATAATCACAAAGGAGTTGACACCAGCGATCGACCGTCCCCAGCTGCAACTCGGGAGTATTCCATCCTATTCTATCCATCTCTTCTCTCGCCACAAACACCCTCCCTCCATTTTCTTTTGCGGGAAACAAAAACACTGTCCAAGCACCAAACCAAGCCTGCTTTCGAATTCCCATTCTCCTCACTCACTCAGTCAATAACCCCAATCAAAAATTCACCACTGCGTTTTCTTCTCTCAATCCCAATCCCAATCCCAATCCCAATCTCAATCTCTCTCTTCGCCATTTACTACACCAAATCAACTCCACAATTCAAACAATCTTCATCTTGTTTAGCTTGGATATATATATATATACAATCATTATTATTATTATTATTAATAATTTGGAGGCTCCTCTAAACTTGGCAGAAGTTTCTGCCACCATATCAGGAGCTGCTGGTGCTAAATTTAGCCAGTTTATATGATCTGCTTGTCGATCCAAACATTTTCCATTCCTAGAGAATCTCACATTCTAATTGGGTTTGGTGGTGATCCATTTCAATTACATGTCGCTAAGAGGAAATTGAGTTTGAATTTTAATTTGAAATCAAAGGCCGTTTGCGGCGTGCCTGCTTTGGGGAGAGTTTTAGGGTTGAACAAGTCATCATCGTCAACTGTATCGATGCCAAAACAAGCCCTCGCGGCTTCTTCGGTGATGCTGACATCGGGCGCCAGCGGACGAGTCAACGCGCTGTTCTCGCTGCGAATGCTCAACAACTTGCTCCTGCTCATCAATGCCTTGGTTATGCTAAGGTCTTGTTGCCAGAAAATGAAGGATGACAAACATAAACAGCACAGCAGCAGCAGCAGCAGGAGGAAGGGGGAACGACTGGTGCGAGTGCCGGCCTCTGTGCCCTGGAAGAGCAGCGCTGTCGACCAGGAGGTGGCGGCCAGGAGAGCCCTCGCTATTCAGAGAGTCACACACTTCATCGATGACAATTCACGCAGGGATTTTTCTCTCTTCGTTACGCCCAGAGGCTACACAATGTTCACGCAGTCGTGGTCTCCTGTTTCCAAAGAAATCAGGTAAGCATTGATCACTTTCATTGAGGCTGTTTGTTTATTGTAGTTTTCATCGACCCCTTTTAAATTTGAATCTTAGGGTTTGATCAGGTGCTTATTGTAATGATGATGAACTGCTTTGTCTTCATCATGCTTGATGCTATTCCTGGAGAAATGCAGAATATGAGGCATATTCTCCTCCCACATCCATTTCAGCAGCACTTGCCTGCCGTTAAAAACTATGTTCTCAGATTCAATTTTTGTATAGTGGGACTCGCACTTGAAATTGAATCTCCACCACACATTGCTTTTTCTACGCTATTCATCACCTGAGTATTTCCCTATAGGCTATAGCTGGACTACATCTCAAGGATATGAAAATGTTTTTTTCGTTATTGTTATCTGCTCTGCAATTTCAGGGTATAGGAATGCCACTAAGCTGGGAGAGAGAGACATGTCCTCTTTCTTTTGGAATGTGATAACCATGGAGGTGCTTTTGTTTAATGGGATAATTGGTGGAATGTCCTATGGGATGGACTGTAGTAGATTAGATCACATCACATCACATCACTTTTTTTGTTAATCCATGAGGTCCCATTGACTTCAATTCTTGTCTGCTTAAGTTCAAATTTTCAGCAAATATTTGGATGGATTTGCCCTTACTTTAGTGCTCAACAATACTGTCCAATAAAGTTAACAAAAAAAAACAAGGAAGATAAATAATTAAAAAATTAAAAACAAGAAAGGATTTGGATTTTGAAGTTAACAAGGTTGGTTCATCATTCACAAGTGGTATCTTGTATGGATTGCATGAAAATGAAGTTATTACAAATTGTTTCTTCTAACATTTCAATTGACTCTTTTTGTTCTAATAAGTCCTTTCCTCAATAATTTTTTTTCCAAGATTCATGATATGATTTCATGTATGATATCTTCTGTTAGCTTAGTAATATTCTATTTTACATTTCAAAATTCCATATTTTTTAGTATGATTCTTAAGAAATTGTGAGGAAGGCTGGTCTATTTAAAATAGATTGGCCAAGAAAAAGTTCCCAGTATGTAACCAGGATCCTAATTCTGTCAATCTTCAACCAAATTTGTTCAACACCTTCTTAGTTGAGTTTGAGAATGAGTGGAAGCTACTTGGTGGTGCTTCTCAGCTCAGGAATTAACATGGATGGTTTCAACATTTTTATGGTCTTCAAAAGAGCCAAGACTGTACTACTTAATATTTGAACCACTGGACTAAATGTTGATGATGATGTTCATCTGTCCTGTGCAGGGGAGTTGTGGTTGTTTTGCATGGCCTGAATGAACACGGGTTTGTATTACTCTCAGATATATATTTTAATTATCAAGTTCAGTTGGTTCTGTAACTTGATTCACTGATTAAATACATGCACAACATTTGTAACAGTGACAGGTATAGTGAATTCGCAAAGGAGCTGAACACAAATGGATACAAGGTTTATGCAATGGATTGGATTGGTAAGCTCAAAATCATTTGCATCTGCCCTAGTGTGTATAAGAATGGTAAAGGGAGGACACATGTTAGTTTAGGAAATCTAAAACCCTAAGAGAGTGAAGTAACAGAACTCCGGAAGCCAATGTGCTCTTCTATAAACCTTATTTTCATGCTTTATGCAAAATTGGAGCATTCTAATGGTCTTTGTGGAATTCAAATGTATACAATGCCAAACAAGTTACACTGAACCAGTGAATTAAATTGCTGTTGTTCTCTCTCTCTCTCTCTCTCTCTCTCTCTCTCTCTCTCTCTCTTGCTTTATTTTTTATTTTTCTTCTTTTATTTTCCTTTTCCAAGGGAAGGGTGGGCCTGGCGTAGCGGTAAAGCTACCCCTTTGTGACCTGGTGGTCACGGGTTCGAATCACGGAAACAGCCTCTCCGTTTGCGGCGGTAAGGCTGCGTACATCAACCCTTCCCCAGACCCCGCTTAAGCGGGAGCGCCGTGCACTGGGTACGCCCTTTATTTTCCTTTTCCAAGGGGGGTTCTTGAAATATAGGGACATTACTTGCTCAGAAAAATGGTGTTGCAAATTTGACTGGTGTATTTGCTTGAGCTAATCAGATTTGTAGTTTATTTTTTGTGTGTGTGGTTTGTAGCTTTTGATTATGTGTATGTACTTAATATTTTTCCTTATCTGATTCGTAATTTCTACATGATTTAGGACATGGTGGAAGTGATGGGCTGCATGCGTATGTTCACTCTCTTGATGATGCTGTTACAGACACGGTACGGTATGCCTTGAGGCTCAATTAAAAGATGCATATATAAGTTACTTGTGACAGTTATATGTATGTCTTGGGTGCAAATGTGATATATTTACTCATTTGTCTGCAATTTCATGTAGAAATCATTTATTGGAAAGGTTTTAGCTGAAAATCCAGGACTTCCATGTTTCTGCTTTGGCCACTCAACTGGGGCAGCGATAGTCCTCAAGGTGAGGTTGGTTTAGAACGATTAATTTCTCAGGATATGTATGTTGCTTTTTGATACTTCCATCTAAGTTTTGGGTGTGGGAATTATTAGACTTTGCACCGTCTCACATAAATGAATGATTGTAGGCAGTACTTGAGCCGAAGCTTGAAACCTGTATAGCAGGTGTTGTACTAACTTCACCTGCTGTAGGAATTCAGCCATCCCACCCTATTATCACGGTAAGTGGACTTCTTTTTTATCAATATAGTTAAAGACAAATTTTGGAATTGGGCTTAATTCTTTTTTTTCCTTCATGTATATAAATTTGGAGAGGCTAACTCCCATTGGTGCTAATCTAACAACTAGCAACTGACTTTCGCCGATCAAGAATAAAAATATATATATATATATATTCTTTGATGAGGAAAGGATAAGTCCTCATAATTTCCTTGATGGCCGGTCAGGTACTTGCCCCAGTTTTCTCTTTCTTGTTTCCAAGACTCCAATTTAGTGCTGCAAACAAGCAGGGCAATCCAGTTTCTCGTGACCCCAATGCACTTGTGGCAAAGTATTCAGATCCACTGGTGTATACTGGACCCATCAGGATGAGGACTGGTTATGAGATTCTTCGGATCACAGCATACTTGCAGCAGAATCTGAGAAGATTGAAAGTACCCTTCCTAGTTCTCCATGGCACTGCTGACACTATCACTGACCCTGAGGCTTCTAAAAAACTGTATGAAGAGGCCTCCTCAACTGACAAAACCATCAAACTCTTTGAAGGATTCTTGCACGATCTACTCTTTGAACCTGAAAGAGAAATGATTGTGAAAAACATTATAGATTGGTTGAATATTAGAAGAAAGTAGGGTCAATTTCTGCATGGCAAGAAAAATGCAAAGACACTCCTACTTCTACTCCTGCTCCTGCTACTGCAGTGCTACTTGGCAAGTAAGTTAATGAAGATTTTATAAATGAAGAAGATTTAAAAACAAATAAAAAAGAAGAAGAAGAATAGGGAACTTAATAAAGTTTGCAATGATGTATATAAAAAACATTATCTGGAGTTCTCTTAATTTTCTTTTGAAATAGGAAGGTTGATTGTTGACCAATTGCAACAATGATAATCTCAACATTCAACTACGTCCTTTTGTGTTATATATCTAACAAAAAGCTTGCTTGGATTTGATTAGAAACAAATGTTTTGCTTGTCAGATCGCAGAATGAACTACCTAGCTGACTCCCAAGTTGTATATGATCAAAATTCTGCAGATGCGACTGAAGTGCTGCTATATAAGGTTGTTCATTCCTCTTGAACCCATTATGGTGCATTTATGATTTGAAATGAACAGGAACTATAAATTGCTGTGCAAGTCCCTTTTTTTTTTTTCTTCCAAAAGAGTTAGAAGGTTTGGCCACAACTGTAGTTCTGGATGCATCTGATTGCCTAGATTTGTGCCCCTTCGTTCGATTATTTCACTTTTTTCTTCTTCTTTTTTCATAATCATCATCATCATATAAATTCTTCTTGGTAAATATAACTATATTCTTTAATAATTGTATTTTTATGTTGTGCGCATGACAAACAAGATCATGGATATTATGAATTGAAATAAAAATTGTAATACAAAACATGGAATCGTTGTTTTTATATAGCATGCTTTTATGAGATTAAACCAACATTAGTTTTGGATTGCAAGGTGGTAACAATACTGTGCTCTTACATTCTCTTCACTGTCCTAAATTGCCTTCTAAGCTGTGGGGCCCCTCTTCATAGGATTTTCATTAATGATAAATAGTTTTGTTACATACAATCTGACATTGATGGTCCAAAATATACGTTGTCTCCCTAACACAAGTCACATCCTCATTTATCTATATTGGCTAAGTAGCCAACATATGTTACAAATTTGATAGGTATTTTTGGAGCGTTAATATATGAAATATATCATGCAAGTGAGACAACTCGACAACAATGCAGACTAGTAAATTGTAGTCTAAATATTCAATAATCTCATAAGGCCTAATATACTGTGGACTTAGTTCACTTTTTTTTTTTTTTTTTTTTAATAATCAAATCACATTACCCTTTACACAATGACACCCATATAATCCTTCATCTCCTTGTGTAAACTCCAAATCCATCATCCTGTTATCCATGGATACTTTCTAGTGACCAGGTAATTTTTAGGCCATATTGAACCACTTTCATTTTTTCAATTTTATCTTTAACCATTTTAGATCCAGACATATCTCATTTGCCCATACAAAGCTTCATATGATGCCATATTGATACTAATATGATAATTATAATTATGTGTTGGGATGTATGTTTTCAAACCAATTAGATCCAGTTATTAATGAAAATAATAATTATTTTGTATAAAAATTGTTTGATCATACATTTTTAGGGATGAGGGGTCCTATCATTTCTTGTCTACTGTTGTTCCCTACTGTGTGTAAAATGGTGCTGTTTTTACAATGTTTTTTTTTTTTTCCTTCTTCTTCAGGAAACCAAGATTTTCATGACCCTTGTTTCTTCTTACTTCTTGCTTCATCTCCATGGCTACCATTCCACAGCAACCTTCAAAACCCAACGTCATGCCACCATCCCTTCAACGGTAACCCACCATCAACAAGCCATATCCCTACCCCCACCGCCAAACAGGGTCTCTGCCGAGACTGCTTGGACTTCATCACTTTTTCACTCTCTTTCTCCACCATGGCTGAAACCAATCAATCCCTTGTATTCTTTTTTCTCTCTCTAAAATGTTAGACCAACCTCCATTGTCAACTACATTCACAAGGATCCATAACTCTGGTGAGCATCCACCAGTAAACCCACTATACCAAAATAATTTACTAGAATGGTTGAACCCATCATAAATAACCTTCCATATTTAAGTTCAGTTGTACAATTTTGAGCTTTTATATTACTTTTTTGAAATGGTTGTTGATTATTTGGGACCAAAATAATTTGCTGGAATGATTGAACCTGTCATAGACAAGCTTTCATGTTTAAGTTTATTTGTACAACTTTGAGTTTTTATATTACTTGTTTGAAGAATTGATTCTTTGATTGTTTGGAAGCACATTGGGATTTGAAAAAAAGAAAAAAGAAAAACGACAATGGTGGAGTCGACTTTTAACAGAAAAATCAAATCTGAGCAGTAGAGTGATTGTACAGAGTTAGCGGTGTCCTAAATCCCGATCACCCAAATTTGAATGGCGGAGAATTGGCGATATCTTGACGACGAAGGGAACAACAATGACCCATCATTCTACATTTAGACATAATCATTTATGAGATGGATGGGGCTTATAAATTACAATAAATATGATTTAGGTAAGTGAAAGAGTTTCACTTAATCTTGTGACTTCTAAAGTATTTATAGTTACTAATAGACTTGGGCAATCAATGAGTTAACCTATCGGTGTATTAATACACGGAATGAGCAAATTGAAACAGTACATATCTTTTTACTGATAATTTAAACACTTTAAGCAGTTAAATAAACTGATTAGTCTTTATTCACAAGCCAAACATAAAAGGTAAATAACATAATTTGATAGTTGAAAATAAATGTAAGATTAATTTGTGTTTTTACCCGTGTTTAATAATTTATTGAATTTATCATGGAGAAAATGACTAAATTGCCATTGCCACCTTTAACACCAGGTGCAGATTTTGGTAACCTTTGATTGACATGTGGGTTGAATCTAAATTAGTCATTTGATCACATTGAAACATGTTGAATCAAAATTTATGTCTAAAATGTGTAACTGTGAATTATGTTATATACCCCTAAATTAATAGGCTACGACAACAATAAAACATATGTAGTAGACCCACATATTATGAAAATGACCATGACAAATGATTGAACCCGTCGTAAACAAGCCATAATTTACTAGAATGGTTGAACCCATCATAAATAACCTTTCATATTTAACTTCATTTGTACAATTTTGAGCTTTTATATTACTTTTTTGAATTGGTTGTTGATTATTTGGGACCAAGATAATTTGCTAGAATGATTGAACCTGTCGTAAACAAGCTTTCATGTTTAAGTTTGGTTGTACAACTTTGAGTATTTATATTACTTGTTTGAAGAATTGATTTTTTGATTGTTTGGAAGCACGCCAGGATTTGAAAAAAAGAAAAAGAAAAAAAGAAAAATGACGATAGTGGAGTCGACTTGTAACAGAAAAATCAAATCTGAACAGTAGAGTGACTATGGAGAATTAGCGGTGTCCTGAATCCCGATCACCCAAATTTGAATGGCGGAGAATTAGCGATATCCTGACGACAGAGAACTGTGGAAAAGATTTTGTAATTGTTGTAAATTTAAGAGCACACTAGAATTTGAAGAAACAAAAAAGACGATGAATTGGTTTTGTGGTGGATGACGTTCAAGGTTGATGTTGGCATGACGTTAGGGTTTGATGGTTGCTGTGGAATGGTAGCCATGGAGATGAAGCAAAAAGACACAAGGGTCATGAAAATCTTGATTTCCTGAAGAAGAAGAAGAAGAAGAAATTTGTTAAGACGGTGTCGTTTGACGCACAGCAAGAAACAATATTGACCCCTCATTCTAAATTTAGACATAATCATTTATGAGATGGATGGGGCTTATAAAATACAATAAATATGATTTAGGTAAGTGAAAGAGTTTCGCTTTAAATATATGGATGGGGCTTATAAAATACAATAAATATGATTTAGGTAAGTGAAGGAGTTTCGCTTTAAATATATGGATGGGACTTATAAAATACAATAAATATGATTTAGGTAAGTGAAAGAGTTTCACTTTAAATATATCAAATCATCATAAATCTTGTGACTTTTAAAGTATTTATAGTTACTAATAGACTTGTGCAATTAATAAGTTAATCTAATGGTGTATTAATACACAAAATGAGCAAATGGTGCATAACTTTTTATTGATAACTTAAACACTTCACGCGGTTAAATAAACTAATTAGTCTTTATTTACAAGCCAAACATAAAAGGTAAAGAACATAATTAGATAGTTGAAAATAAATGTAAAATTAATTTGTGTTTTTACCCGTGTTTAATAATTTATTGAATTTATCATGGAGAAAATGACTAAATTGCCATTGCCACCTTTAAAACCAGGTGCAGATTTTGGTGACCTTTGATTGGCATGTGGGTTGAACTAAATTAGTCATTTGATCACATTGAAAAGTGTTGAATCAAAATTTATGTCTAAAATGTGTAACTGTGAATTATGTTATATACCCCCCAAATTAATAGGCTACGACAATAGTAAAGCATATGTTGTAGGCCAACATATTATGAAAATGACCATGACAAATGGCACAACATATAGGAGGAAAGTAAGTCCACTGTGAAAAGGTGAAAAAAAAAGAAAAAAGAAAAAAGAAAAAAAGCAAGCCATTATATATGAACAACAAATTGTAGCAACAACGTAAGGCGCAATCCATACAAAAGCAAAACATAACTTACTCAAATAGGTAACAACAATGCCACAAAAAAGCATGAGATGGGGCCAAACCAAGCATAAAGGGATCAACCACATACAAAAATTGCACTACACGAGATGATCAAAATGCATTGTTTCGTGCAAAGAACTCACACGTAACGAATACAGCATAACAGGTTGGAAAAAATAAAATAAAAAAATATCCATCATAGCAACAAATGGCCAAGATAATACAAAGAGTGAAAGCAAATCGGATAAAAAATCCCTCCAACTGCATAAGGGCATAAACGAGAACGATGAGTGTAAAATACAAGCCATCCCTTAAGAAGGCAAACTCCTTATATTGTAGTGCTAAAATATATATATACCCATGTTTATGTATCTAGTGAGAAATCAATTTCAATAATATAGGCCCCGTTTGTCAAGTGGGTTGGGGCTAAGAATATGCCACAAAAGACAAACAGGCTATTTTAGCCCCAAAAAAAATAAAACATCACATCTAACCCATAATCATTACACTCTTCTCTCACAAAAAAACTCAAAAAAAAGCCAAAAAAGCCAAAAAGCCCTTCCCAAACCAAGCTTTTAAGCCCAGGCTAAAATAGCCAAAAAAAGCCAAAAAAGCCAACCCACTTCCCAAACCCACCCATAGCTATATAACTATATATTATATGCAGGTCTTGATTGGAGTGAGTACTAGTGGTGTACAAAAAATAAAAATGGTGGAGGTGGTGATTTTGTGGGTGTAGCGGTAGAGTTAGAAGTGGTGTAGCTCTAATCATGCAAGTAATGGTGTTTATTTGGTGGTTTGTTGGTCACATGTCTAAGGAAAAACTAAATTAGGATTAAAATTGTTTAGTTTTAGAATTAACTTAAAAATATAAAAAGGTCCTATTAATGATGGTTTAATTTTAATACACATTTCACTTATTTTTATACATGTTTTAAATAATTGTTTATGCATTTTTCAAACAACCTTTTAGACCCCAACATTAGCCATCGCTCGGTAATTAACATTTTCTCACATAAAATTAGATTATTAAGAAAATATATTTTGTAGACAAGTAAAAAATATAAATATAAATTTCATGTCAGTAGTCATAATAACTGTAATAAAAAAATATCAATATAATTTCAGAAGTAAAATAAATATAATAATAAAAAAAAAGGCCAGAGCAATTCACCTATTAATTAACATTATTACTGAAATTTTTTTAATTAATTTATTAATGGATTATTAGAGCAGCTCCAACACTACTATGCATATATTGCCTAGCAAAACCACAAGAAAAAATACACAAAAAAATATAATAATGTTTATTTTGCCCTATACTACATTAACACACTCTATTTTAAACTAACTCAACCTTCGTTTGGTATGTCGGCTAAAATATTTATTTGGGTTGGACTTTTTGATTATTTTGACTTTTATAAGAAAAAAGTAAAATGATTATGATTTAGATGTGATATTTTATTTTATTAGTTTTTTTAACTTATTTTATCTTTTTGTTGCTAATTTAACCAAAAAAGCCAAATTAGCCTACATGCCCAGCGAAGGCAAATTTTCAAAAGAAAATGTTATATATGTAAAATAAAAATAGAAAAATTATATAATACCGACCTTATTTAGGATGTGTACCATATGCCCTAATTATGACATTTCTGATCTTGAGTTATGACATATTGTAGTGATAATTATAATTTGGTTTATGACTTAGTGTAGTGTTAGTTATGATTCATTATGATATTGGTTATGACATTATTTTAGTTATGATAAATAAAATAAATAAAAGTCTTTAGTAGTATCTTTTTGTTGTTTAGTTTTGACTCATTATTATTTTTAGTTACGATTAAAAATGTTTTAGTTTTGACATTTATGTTAATCAATACTACAAATGCCATAACTTGTATATAATACATATTTCAAAAGAGATGTTTATAATAACATGACTCGTAAAAATATTAATGACATACCACATAAGCCACTAGTGATACCAGGATCCTCAATATGATTTTTTAAATAAATAACTTGGCATAAAGGTTTGAGGGGGACATCGCAAAAAATTCCTATCACATAAGACTAACAATCTCCATTTATAAAATATAAGTAATGTAATAAAAATAAATAAAACAAGGATTGAAATGTAATAAAAATAAATAAAACAAGGATTGCTGGGTTAGAACAGAAGAAATAGAGAGATGGAGCAACACAATAGCTGAAAAATACTTTTGTCTAGCTTTCTACATTAGATACACGTGGAGAGTCAAAATAAAATAAGATAAAAATGTCCTTTTTCTAATAAAGAGTATGGTGGGAGATGCAAAATAAAACTTTACTAGCAAAAATCTATACTATCTATATAAGCAAATGTAGTGGAAGCTCACAGACTATCAATTATTTAAACCTAATTTTTCATAATTTTGAGAGATTAAAAAAATGAGGTGGCACTTCTTCCTCTCGTCACCCTGTTTTTTTCTAGCCCAAAATAGATGAGAGACAAAAATCCACATGAAATATATAAGAAAAAAATATATATTTATCACTTTAGATAAATTAAAAATTTTAAAACTCTCTTATCACCTCTTTCCCTTTATCTCAATTAAAGTAACCTCCTTTTCACATGACTTCCTCTCTCACATGTCTCTCTTCCCTCCTTATATATAGTTACATTTTTGTTTCAATCTCACACTGCTTCTTATAAAAAAATAAAAATATGGACTATGTCTCTCTCCCAAAAACTTGCCCTTATTTGTCACCATCACCTCCATGGTCATTTCATAAGAAAGTTAGATTGATACTGCCTTAGATGGTCATTCCGTAAGAAAGTTAGAGATTGGTACATATTATACAGCAAAGGTTGCCATTGCTTTATTTTTATTTATTTTTTAAGCCCCTTTCCAAGTTTTTGAGTTATATGTTTCACTTATTATATAGACAAAACAATTGCTTTACATAGAATTTTTGTGTGTTTGTATTCCATATCAATAAAGCAATCTGTCAAATTTTTTTTTTCTTTTTTTGTATATGTTTTTCTTTTTCTTATATTTGAGAAAATTTAGTATTTTACAAGTTACAATAGTGTTGAAGTTCAAACAATACTCCTAAGTCACAAGGAGAACAAACAACAATAAATGAGAAGGATAATCGAGAATTACTGGAACGATCAAATAGATGGCTTTTATAGAGGAATTAGAAAGTTTTACCAATGAGCAAGAAAATTTAGTTTGGAAGCACATATGGCCAACGAGTCTTAAAATAATATGTCAATAAAAAACTTATCAAAGACTCCTATGTAAAGAGGACACTTCTGTTTTTGTTGCCCCTTTTTCTTTCTTTCCATTTTTGTTTTTTTTTTTTTGTTTTTTTTTTTGTGTGTGTATAACTAGAATCTTGAATCATAAAAATGGTGTATATGAGATGGAGAGTTTTTCTATTTGAAGTGTTCACTGTTGTTAATTGTATTTCAATTTTTTTTTGGCACAATTTTTTTCTTAGTCCAATGGATATGAGCACACCATTGTTTTTCCTTTCTTGCTAAAGTTTTAGCTTGAGGTCATGTGTGACAAATGGTTAAAACATTAATCTTAGATAATAAATAATAATAATAAAATAAAATAAAAAAACTAAGGACCAAATAAGAAAGACAAAAATTACTTATATTAATGTGTGATTTTGGTACATATGAAAAAATAAAAATAAAATATTTATAAGATGTTCAGTCTCTTCCTTTTCTTTTATCTTCTTATATATTATAAGAATGTAGTATGAAACATGAAAGGCCTCCAAACCCTTAATACTAACTCTTAATCACTTTCTTTCCTACTGATATTCTCTCAAGTCCCCTTTTACTAATTTTCCTAATTTCTATTTTTTTTAAATAAACGTAAAAAAAAAAAAAAAATTTGATATACAAGTAGATAAAGTTAACAAATTTGATCTATCTCGCTTCTGTTAAAATCTTTCGTATTTAACAAATTTGATCCTATATGTTTCAGTTAAAATCTTTATTTTATCTCTCAATATCTAATTTCAAATTTTATTTTTTTTTAAAGTCCATCTAAACAAATCTAATTTAAAATTTTGATTTTTTTTATTTGAATTTTTTATTTTTTTACAAGAGCTTCAAGCATTAAATAGAAATTTTCAATTTTAAAATTTTTAAAAAATAAAAAAATATATTTGGCATAAAGTGATAAA